>JAWWES010000051.1:711600-743284 GCA_035583135.1 Lophotriccus pileatus
AAAAGGATCTACTTTACAGACCCGCTATCAACTAACAGCGGAAAGATAAAGCCTAGTTGATAACGAAGTGCTAAAGACCAGAGAACTATAAAAGGAACTGGGTAACAAAGAAACGCGTGGCAGTCGGTGGAGCAGAGACCTCCCCCCCTGTCACCCAGCGCGCTGCCTCTGTTCTTATTCTACTTGCTGTAATTAATAAATTCTGTTTGGGCATGATCCTGTTTGGTCTCAATTTATAACACTGGGGAACCCCAGTAGTGACAGGTCACCAGTCTGATGTCACCCCAGTCAGTGTCACCCTCTGTGCCAAACAACCCCTGAGCCAATTGCTCACCAGCACAGGATGTGTTTATCCAGCTGTGAGCTGGACAACCTGTCCAGAAGGATCGTGGGAGAGACAGGATCAAAGGCTTTACTGAAATCCAAAAAGATCACATCAACTGGCTTCCCTTGATCGACCAGGCGGGTCACCTTGTCATAGAAGGAAACCAGGTTGGATAAGCAGGACTTCCCTCTTGTGAAGCTGTGCTGGCTTTGGCCAATGACTGTGTTGTCTTTCAGGTGCTTTTCAAGAACTCCCAGAATAATTTTTATAATTTTTACTAGATACTGAAGTGAGAGTGTAGGCAGGTCTGTAGTTTCTGGGATCATCCTTGCCCTTCTTGGAAATCCAGAAAAGGTTCATCAGCTTCCTGTCAGCTGGGACCTCTCTAGATTCCCAAGGGCATTGAGAGGCCTCATGATCATCATGCAGCAACTTGAGTACTCTTGGATGAATCCCATCAAAGGGATCCATCTGGAGCAGCAGATCCCACACAGTGTCAGGGTCAACTGGGAGTTGATCATTCTCACAGTCGTGGTCCTCCAGCTCAGGGCAATGGGACCCCCTTAGCCCATCATCAGTGTTGAAGACCAAAGCAAAGAAAGTGTTAAATATCTCTGCCTTGTGTCCCTCCCTGTTTGTGAGGGACCATCCTCATCAGGTAACAGGCTGACATTATTTCTGCACTGCCTTTTACTATTGTTGTGTTTTAAAACCCTTTTTATTGTGAAGGACTAAATAGGGTTAATTCAGAATGCATGCTCTGAGAAAAGGACCAAAAGAACAAGAAAGACCTAAAAGAATTCAATCTCAAGGACTAACAGAAGATAGTGTTTAGCCAAGAAATACTGACCTGGTAGCCCAAGGAACATAAAGTAAGAAAATATAGCAATAAAAGACAGATATAATGCAAACACATACATACCTAACTAGAATAAGTAGATTAAGTAGAGATAAAACGGAAAAGAGGGTGCCAAAATCTAAGGACTCTTGCCAAATATGTGTTAAAGTCAGCCAAATTCAGGAAAGTTCAAAAGTTTAACGAGGAAGACTCCTGAAAAGAAGACCCCCGACGGATGAAGTAACCGGAACGACCCTTTGGATTGCTCCCCAAAAAGAAGACTCTGCCCAGACTCCATCTCTTATGAATATTATAATCAAATATTGTAATAATATGAATATGCATGTAAAAATTATGTAATCACTCACAAAAATTGTATAAATAGTCACTGTATTCACTGATTACTTCGGCATTCTTTTGTCCAGTGCGAGCTGGGGAATTACCCAACGTTGCCTAATAAATACCTTGCTGCTGATAGACTAAAACTCTGTCTCTTAGCTGTTCCATATATGCCTTTTGGGGCAAAATTTGGCATCATTGTCCCCCACAGTACTGCCCAGCTTCAACTCCAGTTGAGCTTTGGCTGCATGAATTTTCTCCCTACAGTGATAAGCAGCAGCTCTGCGTTTCTCCTACGTCACCTAACCTATGGGGTTTTTTGCCTCAGCTCCAGAGGAAGATCCTTGCTCAGCCAAGCTGGCCTTCTGCCTCACCTGTTTGACTTCTGATAGTTGGGGATTGCCTGCTCCTATGCCCTTCGGAGGTGGTGCTTAAAAGTGACCAGCACTGATGGACCTCAGCACCTTCAAAAGCATTTCCCCAGGGAACCTGACTGACTAATTCCTTGAGCAGCCTGAACTCTGCTCTCATGTCCAGAGTTGAGGTTTTGCTGGCACTCTTCCTCCTGTCAACGGAGATTTTAAACTCGATCACTTCATGATCGCTGTGGCCAAGACAGCCCCAGTCACCCCTTCACTCCCAGGACCCTTTCTGTTAACAAGCAACAAATCAAGGAGAGCACCTTTCCCAGTCAGCTCCCTTAGTACCTGTACCATGATGTTATGATCCAAGTGTTCTAGGAATCTTCTGGACCAGTTTGTACCAGCTGTGTGGTACTCCCAGTTAACACCTGTCAAATCAGATAAGGGTGATTGATTTAGAAGTGTTTCTTAGTGTCCCATAGTAGACTCCCACGATGACACACCCATTTGATTGTCCCTTAACATTGCCCAACGAGTAGTTACCAGGCAAGGGGATGTTGAGGGGTGTAGCTGGGAAAACCGGGCTGGCTTTTCCCTTTGTGAGTTTGCTTTTGCAGACAAGACTGCCAGTGAGAGAACAGGATGGGGGCAGCCTGAAGTGAGAAACCAGGCTCTTGTATCCCAGTCTTGCAAACCATCCTGTCTGCTGGGGCAGAGGTTTTTACTAATTCTTCAAATGAAAATATTACCTCCTTAAAACTCCTTGAAGTGGATTCAAAGCTTCCATGCTTACTACAGCTCAGCTTTCTAGGGAGTTAAAGTTTAAAAATTATTAACACCTCTGGGGACAATACCATAATCTGCTAGCTCTTTACATATAAACAGTATGTTAATATTACGTTGCCACATTGTAAGTGTTATACTAAGATGTGACCTCAAGAAAATTTGTGGTTAGAGTGCAATTAAGCAGCATGGGGAATCGAAACTGATTTTCTCTTTGGTTTCCTGTTAGGAATTACTCTTCTTGTGTTGCTGTCCTATGACTCTTGAAGAGTTTTACCATATTTGATGCCTCAGGAGTGGTGGGAGTTGAAACAGGACACAATAGAAACTATGAAGTTACAAAGAAACTGTAAGCATGTAAGGAGAGCTGGGATCTCAGACCAAAGAAGCTGATTGTGACTAAATCTGTCTTCAGGCCAAAGTCACTGAGCAATCAAAGATTACTCAGTTTGATTACTTTGGTTACTAAAATCAGAGTTTACAGTAAGCACATAAATCACTGCCCAAGTAGCAGTTCTTGAAAGACTGGTGTCAGCTGAACACGATGTCAAACTCCTAAAACTTTTCAGCTTCCTTGAGTGACCAGAAGTGCATTGGAGGGGAAGTGAATCAGAGGTGGATGATGCCTGTGGGTCCCAGCCCGGCCCCAGCCGGCGCTAGCGCTGCCCTGCTCCACCTGAAGGCTGGGCAGGACTGCAGGGGCACAGGGCTCACACCCTGCCTCGTCCCTCTCAGAGGGTTTGTACACCTGAGTACCAGGGAACCTTTTCTCTCAGGGAGCCGAGTTTGCCCTGCATGTGCACACTCACGGCAGTGCTCCTGTGCCCCGGTGCTGCCTCTCAGCTGAGGCACAACAGATTAGAGCTGCAGTTAGCTTTACTGCAAGCTCCTTCTCAGCCTTGTCTCACATGTCCTCTCTCATGGGTCCTGTCACAGCAAAACAGCTTTGCAAGGCTTAGCCATACAAATTTCAGTTAGTCTGTGTGTAAATACGGGGCTCAAGCTGATGAGGTTGTGGAACAAACTGGTGCCAAGTCACAGATGGCTTGGCCGTGAACTTTCCAGTTCCTTGATAGCGAGTCTGTGGCACTGCTTCATGGAGTGCATCCAGTGGGGCTGCCCCCCCCTTGCAAGTGCTCAAGGCCAGGCTGGACGGGGCTTGGAGCAACCTGGTCTAGAGGAAGGTGTCCCTGCCCATGGCAGGGAGGTTGGAACACGATGAGGTTTAAGGTCCCTTCCAACCCAAACCATTCTAACCATTCTATGAACACCAGGAAAATACTGCAAAAAACACGTAAAGTGAAACAAATAAAGAGCCCCTACAAAGGAATAGTTCTCTTCATCCTGGCTTTGACCATGTGCCTTGAACTTTGTTTGCCATTGCAGGGAGACCTATTGGCATAATTTTGGGTTTCTGCACCATGTTGCATGAGTAGAGATGACTGGGTTTCCTGTGTGTGCAGCAGTGGGAGGGGATGGGACAGCACTCAGGCCACCTCAATTGCACACAAACAAGTGCAAAATGAACTCTTTTTCCTCCCTTCCCCTTTTTCATGTGCTTTGTTTGGTTACAAGGGACTTCGTGCTGCTCAGTACAGCACTCTGCCTAGTGCAGTATTTTCTTTCTACCTGAGAGTGCAACTGGTAATCCCTGTCCTCTTGCTGCACGTCGTGTCCCTCTGGTGTTATAAAATCAGCAGGTTTTGCATTGCACCCAAGAAGGATGTCCAGTCCTCTCACGATATTCTTCCCTTGCTATTTTTTGGCCACAAATGCAATGAGCTCCCTCTCGAACTTTTAAGTTTTTTTTTGGATGATCACTCTAGATGTACTGGACCTGCAGGTAGGATGCATGTCCATCAACACCTTTCCCTCCCCAAAAAGCTCTTTAGGTAGAGCTATACAGGGCAGTTTTTGACACGGGTAGAGGAATAGACCAGTGATGAATTATTCCTTAAAAGGCCAAGCACCAGTGACATTTGTGTGTGACTTGTGTGGGACAGGAGACATGGAGAAAGTGTGAGGTTATTTTGTATGGTCACTGTCCTTAATGGATCTGGCCTGTTATTGCTTCTTCAGGTTCCTTCTGAGAAGAAAGTTTGCTCTGAATGGGTGAGACTCAGCCAGTTTCGTTTCAGATGCTGAGGACACAGTGTTGATGGAAATCTCGGAGAGACCCAGAGGGGATGGAGAGACTGAGTCAGATGAAAAACAGATAGCAAGCATTAAGTGTACTTTCCTTACAAAAGCCAAGAAGTGTGAGAGCAGGATATTTGCTTACAAAAGCAAATTACTGTAGCATGACAGTAGAACATGTGAGCTCTGCCTCTCAGAGAAAAAACCTAGAAAGGACTTTTTATTATTTGGGTTTTTTTTGTTGTGTTTATTTTCTCCCCTCTACACATCTGAGCTGTGGGAGGAAGGAAGTCGTGACAAGAACAGAGGAATTCCCAGACATGTGTTGGGTTGGGTTGGGTTGTGGTTGGCGGCAAGGTGCCCACCCTGCCGCGCTCTCCCTCCCCCTCCTAAGCAGGGTGGGGAGAAAATACCACAAAACAGCTTACGGGGCAAGAAGATCACTCACCGGTTACCGTCTTTAGGCCAAAGACGGGAATTGGGTGAAGATAAATCACGTCGATTTACAATTAAAAATAGAGTAGAATTATGTGATATAAAACCAGAACCAAAACTGCCTTCTACCCGGCAGCCGCTCAGCCCTCATCGCCCCCGGGCCCACGCCCACCGCGGCCCGGGCCGCGGCCCGCCGCGGGGGGGGGGGGGGGCCCCCCCCCCCCACGCCGGACCACCCCCCACCCCCCCCGGGGCCGCACCGCGCGTGCGCGCGATGGGGAGCCCGGCGGGCGCTCCCGCCAAGCGCGCGCGGCGCGAGGGGTCCGCCAGCCCCGCCCCCCGGGACGCCGACCGCGGGGACTCCCGGCTCCGGGACACCGACCCCCGGCTCTGGGACACCGAGCGGCTCTGCCGGCACCTCGCCCGCTGCGGCGCGGGCAACGCCAGCCTGCTGCGCCGGTTCCGAGGTAACGGCCCGCGCCGGGGCGGGGGGGCCGGGCGGAGGTGGGGGAGTGCCGGGCCGGGGGCGCTGACCCTTCTCTTGCCCCCGCCCCCTCGCAGAGAGCGGAGTCACCGGGAGGATGCTGCTGGAGCTGCCGGCCTGCGCCCCCGAGATCACACGCGTCTGGTGAGAGCCGCCCGGGTGGCGTGGGTTGGTGGCACAGTCCCGGCCGCCTGGGGCCAGGGCCTGCTGGGGGCCGGGCCCGGGAGCCCGCTGTGCGCGGGCCCTGCCCGAGGGGAGCGGCTGCGGCCACAAACATTTGCCGGCTCCGGCCCGGGGCCGCCCCGAGTGCGGCTGTGTGGGCGGGGGCGGTTAGGGGTTAGGGTTAAGGTTAGGGGTTAGGATTAAGTTTAGGGGTTAGGTTTAAGGTTAGGGGCTAGGGTTAGTGGGGGCAGAGTGGTCGGCGGGGTTGATCCCAGACCCTCCGGAGCAGTTCTTGTTTCCTGCTGATCCCAGAACAGTCCCGGCCACGGCACAGACTCTCGCTGCCCAGTAAGTATGTGAAACTAAAACCCCGATCTATTAAAAAAGCTTTAATAAAAATCCCCTCGGTAGCACAGTGACCTTTTGAGTGTTGCTGGGGCCACCGATGTGAACTCCAGGGGTGCTGAGTAGAACTTTCTTCTCAGCCTGAAGTTGCTGCTGCTCCGAGCCCGGAAGGACAGCGGCAGCAATGTTTTCCAGAGCAGGTGTGTTTACCAGCAATGTTTGCTGCTTGAGGGAGGCCGGGTGTCACCCGTCTCCCTGGGACAAAGACCGGCATTTACAGGTCAACCTTGCAGCAGGTGCTGGCACTCTGCTCTCTGTTGTCACTCTGCAAAAGAGGTTTTGCTGTGTGTCCTGGCAGAACAGGGGCCTGTGGGCCGGTGGCCAAGGCCGTGGGCACCGTCAGCCACCACAGCCCTGGGCTGTGCAGAGCGGGAGCCTGGCACATTCTCACTGCCAGCTCGGGAGCCCTTACCTGCCATGGGCATGGGGGCACTGGGTGCTGTCCTGTAGTGTGGAAAGTATTGTTCCCAGCAGTGAAGGAATAACTGATCTCAAAACTTTGGTAATCTGTCTGGTGGTGAGTATGCTTTCTTGCACTTGTGGAACAGGAGAGAACATAAATGTGTCCTATTGTTGCCTGTAAACAAAGACACAAACCAACAGAATGCCGGTTTATGCGGTGCTTTATTCAGGGCCCGGGAACCTGTGGACTTATGTCCCAAAGTCAGGATTCCAAAGGCCCACATTTTTCATTCAGCTTTTATATTGTTACACAAACAGAGCTACGTGCAAAACCCCCACATCAGAACAGTTACATTCAGTTACCAATAAAACCCATACATCATATAGCTAACAATTGTGTATTAACTACCCCAACCATAAATCTACTTTGGTTGTTACCCCCAACCATAAATCTGCCTTGGTTGTCTTACTCTAAGGTACTATTTACCTAACTCCCACCACCAGGATCCTTATCTATGGTTACAAATTATTTTCTTCCATGCTTTACTAAATCTTTTGATTATTGTTCTACTGGTTTAGTACATTCCATTCCCACAACTACCCTACCCAGCTACCTTGGATTGCAGTCCTTTTAGGCCTATAAGTCCATCAGGCCTTGGCTTTTCTACTACTAGTTACTAAAATTCATTCCTATGTGCAACACTATGCTCCTGTGTGTCAGAAGGGCCCCTCTGCCCCTTCTCTGCCTTACTAGGGTCTTCTCTTGCTCCCTTCTCCAGGGATGTGAGTTTGTTTGCTCACCACATACTTCCTGGTGCTTTTTAATCTTGGATGTCTTTTCTTTACTCCTTTGCTAACTTTGTTTACGCTGTTTCCTCCAAATTTGTCTCAAGACGCACCAAAGAGCTCAGGCTCTTTGCTGATGTGGTTGGTGGCCCTGAGGCAGGTTGGAGTGTGTTAGGTTGGTGCAAACAAGTGCAAAGCTGTGCTTTCTGCTGGGAGTTTGAGGACTTTGGTGTGCAGGTTGGCTCCTTGGCTGAAAACTCATCAGAGCTCATGCTGTGCTGGAGCTGAGGCGCCCCATCTCAGTTCTCTTGAGACATCCCGGCTGCACTGTGGAGTGGGAAGGGTGAGTGGGAAGGGCGGGGTGTCTGGGCGTGGATATCTGTAGGGAAGGAAAAGCTGATGTGATCCAAGGGGACAAGGCAGAAGGGCTGCGCTTCAGAGGAGGTAAGATGTGTAGGAATCATTAGGGTATTTCTGGTTTCTCTTTTTTTGGAAGAAACTGCAACTGTTTGAAGTGTGCAGAGAGACATGGTGTGGTGTTGTGGAAGGCAGATGAAGGCTTTTATTTCTGAAGTAGCAGGTTGTCTGAAATGACAAGCAGGTGTCTAATTTCTGTTTAGGACTTACCAGGAGGTTGGTAGCCAGGAGTCCCTCAGTGTGGGACACTGGCAGTGGGAGCACAGGATGTGAAGAGCTCTCAGTTGGTGAAGAGAGTGGATGGTGCAGGGGTTACGGAATGGTGTGCTTGTGGATTTCTTTTATAAGGAGTTTTCTTCTGTGAGATCTGACATCTTATTTCTCTTATGCTGAAATTTCTGAGAAGTGGATTGCTCAAGCCTGCTGATTTTTGTAAACATGTCAACTTGGCACTGGAGAATTATCCCTTTGCTGTCCGCTGCACACTGTGTCCTGCAGGAACTTTGGTAATTTCTCTGTGACAGGCCAGTAATGAGTGCATGCCTTTAGTTCCCTGTGTTCCTGGATGTTCAGTGGGGAGAGCTCAGGCCTGGAGGCAGCACCGTGGGTTTCCCATGCGCTCTCATGTTCCTGGCAGTGGATGTTTGTGTGGCATGCAGCGTGCTGAGTGTGGATGATGGATGGGGCTTTCAGGCTGGCCTCTCTGGAACGCTGAGGTTCCTGGTGGGCGCAGGAGAGGGATTTTCTCGTCCTTGTCAGCTGTGGCATGAGGAAGGAGGAAGGGTTTGGGCAAAGCAGGGAGGGGAGTGGATGAGGAAGTGTCAGTTCTCACCATTTCTAAGCAGCCAGCAGTAGTGCTGCTTTGGCTGTTGGAAGAACTCTGCCTGCAGAGCCCAGGAACACCACAGTACTCACACAGGATCTGTGTGTCATGTCTTGGTTGAGGTGGCCTGACTATGTAGATGGCAGGTGATATCCCTGCTGTTGTTTTCCATCTGAAGGAAGATGGGGAAGTCTCTGTGGTGCCACATCCACGTGATTGTTCACACCAGGGCCACAGTGACTGTGTGCTTTACCATTGTGAGGCTGAACCGAAACCGAGCTCGTGTTCCTGGAGGCTGGGCAGGACAGTAAGACATGCTCTGATGTGGGACATTAGGTAGGGACTTCCCAGCCTCCCTCATCGGCCTTTTCCTTCTGCTGGTCTCTCAGCCCTTGCAGCTCTCACCCATATTCTTTGTGGACAGTGTTTGTAGAGGTGGTTTTGTATCAGCTGCACTGTCAGTAGTACAGAGTGTCTGTTCTCTGTTCTTCCTGGACTTGCAGTCAGTGGTAGGTTCTCAAGATGGTAGGTGCCCAGACACCTTTCTCCTTGTGTTCCTGGCTATTTTTCAGTTTTTTCCTTGCTCCTGAATTTTTGTGGCATTTAAAAGATGGCCAGGTGCTCCAAACCGAGGGGCTGTGCCCTGAGTGCAGCAGTGCAGTGCCTCACTTCATGCCAGGTGCTGCTTTGCACTACCTCACTGTCTCAAAACTGTCATGAAGTCCTTCCTGTGTACTTTGTGTGACTCAGAGTATCTTTTTGGGACATTGTTACCTGTCTGGGCATTGTTACCACTATGTTTGCTGCTACTGCTGTTCTTCTTGCAGCGTTACAGTTCATTCAAAAATGCTCTTGTGATGTTTGCTCTCCTGTCCTGAATTTGGGTGGGATAGAGTTAATTTTCTTCCCAGAAGCTGGTCCAGTGCTGTGTTTGGGTTTTAGTGTGATATCAGTGCTGGTAACACCCTGATGTTTGAGGTGGTGCTCAATCAGTTGGCGCTTACTCCAAGTCAAGGGCTTTTCAGTGTCCTGTGCTCTGCCACTGAGGGGGGAGCACGGCCAGGAGAGCCAACCCGAGCTGGCCAGAGGGATGTTCTGTCCCACAAACCCTCCTGCCCAGTGTAGAAACAGGGTAATGGTGGGGTGTCTGGGAGCTGCCGGTCACTGCTGGGGGATGGGCTGGGCATGGATCAGAGGGATGGTGAGCAACTCTTGGGCATCACTGGTTTCTCTTGGGTTTTGTTTCTCTCTCTCTCCCCTTCTCATTACTACTAGTAGTAGCAGTAATATCAATGTATTTAGTTTTATTTCAGTTGTTAAGCTGCTCTTATGTCAACCCACAGGTCTTAGCTTTTCCTGATTGAGTTCCCAGCTGGGATTAAACCATGACAGTCTTCTTAGTGCCCAACCTGGAGCACAAAGGGTTGAGATAACTAGTCTGACCAGAGCATGTTAAAACAAAGTTTTTGCACTCATTCGGTATATTAGTTTAGTAGCTGCTGGTCACAGTGTTGATTTATTTGCTCTCAGAGTTGTGCTTGTTCTCAGATTCGTATCATGGAACACACACTTGTGCGTGTACCACCAGTGGTTCTTTTCTTCTTGGAATCATAGAATTGTATGAGTTGGAAGGGACCTTAAAGATCATCTTGTTCCAACTTCCTGCCATGGCAAGGGACACCTTCCACTAGCCCAGGTTGCTCCAAGCCCCATCCATCCTGACCTTGGACACTTCCAGGGAATGGGCAGTCACAACTTCTCTGGGCAATCTGTGCCAGGGCCTCCCCACCCTCACAGGGTGGAATTTGTCCCCAATATCCCATCTAACCCTGCCCTCTGGCAGTTTAAAACCATTGCCCTCTGTCCTGAAACTATGTGCCCATATAAAAAGTCCCTCTCCCTCCTTTTTATAAGTCCCCTTAAGGTACTGGAAGGCCATAGTGAGGTCTCCCTGTAGCCTTCTCTTGTCCAGGCTGAACAGCCCCAGCTCTCTCAGCCTGTGTCCATAGGAGAGGTGCTCCAGTTAAAGGTATGTGACAGTCTGAGCAGCAGCTGCTGCCCGAGAGCTCCCTATAGGGAAAGGGACACCAAGTAGTTAAGACAAACAGTGCTCACCAAAAAACATCATATGCCTTTAATATTTTATGGGCTGTGAATTATTAAATTATTTGCATGAGAATATGTAGTGCATCAAGCAGTGTTTTTTGCTAATAGTTGACATTTTATAGTCTTGCTTTCTGTGAAAACACTGGAAGACTGATGTCAAACCCATCTCAGGGTGGTTAACTTCTGCGGAAAAAAGGACAAATTGTATTTTCTCTTGATAGTGTTTGCTGTCATACTGAGGCTGAAACCACATAGCTCAAGGGCAAGGCTTGCAGACAGAGTTACTAAAAGTAGGTGTGATAAGCATATTAACTCTCCCTCCAGACTCGTCCTGCCTGTGCTCTTAGACTGCTGTGGCTACAGCAGAGCACCTGCACTGTAAGTTTACCTGTGTGTTATGAAGGGGACCTTTAGTAATTTATTAAAAATGACAGCAAAATATCTTTGCAAAATACAAGAATGAGTTCTCAACAAAATTAGAGCATGTTTTAAACTGCAGTGGTTTTGGAGTTGAAATTAATTTGTGTAAAATTCAGGTTAGTTTGGCAGAATTAAACTTTTCATACATAGTTGACTAACTGAAAGAAATTTTTATAGAAATCGTTTACTGGGACTTGGACATTTTAGTTTAAGGAAGTTTTCAACCTTAAAAAATATCAGTTATTCAGGCACTACATGTCGTCATTTCCATAAATTTAAAGGACTTATCTCCAGATGTGACTTGCACAATTTTTTTCATCAGTTTTTTTAGGGAATTTCATGGTGGTTTTGTTTTCAAACTGTTTAAGTGGGAGAAGTACTTACACTGCTTTACAGAGACAAGTTCTGTAGCTATTTGTTCTAGCTTGACTTTAGAAGGATAAATGCTTTCAGTAATTTTCTGAAAAAGTTAATCTGGAGCCTGTGGAAGAGTCAGTGAATATCAGAGTAATACGAACTTGCACAAGTCATTCCATATGTCCTGCAGACTGTAAAGGGAAATGCGTTGCAGACTTTGTTCTCAGTGTCCTTTTTTTCCTTCCAGCTGCCCAGCTGAGCGCCTGGAAGTGCTGGCCTGCCTGAAGCGGCTGCCTCAGCAGCGCATGGACGTGATGAAGGTACCCCCACACTGTGGTGGGAGGACACCATGGCCAGGCCCTGCCTTCCCTCCCCTTGGCTGGGTGCTGCCAGCTGGTGCCTTTGCACAGCAGCGAACTCCAAGCCCGTGGTCGTGGTGGTCTGTGAAAAACAACTGGAACCAGTAGAATTGTTAAGTCCTCAGCTGGGAGCTTTATGTGGGCATCTGGAGGTTGTGAGGGATTGAATGAGCAGAAGAGCTGTTTGACATGTGTTGAGAAGCTTCTCTTTCGCAGTCCTCTGTGTGGAGCCTCCCCTTGGTTTATTTTATTAGTTTTGCCCCAGGACTGGGTTAACAGACTCCTTCTCGCTTCCACTGTTTGCCATGTCCAGCTGTTTCTCCCAGTGGTGTATGTTGGTCCAGGGCTGCACATTCCGTAGTAACTTGCACATCTGCCAGAGCCCTCCCAGCTCAGTGACCAAGGGTAGAGAGCGCAGGAAAGCCTTATTTGCCGCAGTATTTTACCAAGATGGGTGTGTGATGGAATGGTTTTACCTGCTAGTTGAAGACAAGGATTAAATGTGTTTATCTTTCCTACTGAGTAACGTCATCCTTTCCACTCAGCAAAATTCTATTTGATTTTAAAAATCAGGAACAATGTCAAAGCCAAACACTTTTACTGGAGATCTTAGATGTGCATTGCTTTAGTTGAAATAGCAGATTAATAAAGACAGCGATTTTCACAAGTGTTAAGTTTTGGAATTGGACAGGTGCAGATTACATTTTTAGGGATTTTGACTTTAATTCCCTTGCTATGTGAAATAGGCAGCTTTGTCTTTTTTGATGTCAAACTTGAGTAGTTCTCTGAAATAAATGTGTTGTCCAGAGAAGCTGAGGGATGCCCTGTGCCTTGAAAAGGCCAGGTTGGAGAGGGCTTGGAGCAACATGGTCTAGTGGAAAGTGTCCCTGCCCATAGCAGGGAGATGGAACAAGATGATCTTTAGGGTCCCTTTAAACCCCAGCTATTCTATGATTCTGTCATAGATCTTGGTGTAGATGAACAACCTCTCCAACCAAATACCTGACCATTCTGGATATCCTTTACCTTTGCTGCCTGTTTCTTTTCAAAGTCAAACATTACATGTTAATTTAGCCTTTTTTTTTTGCTTTTGTAGGTTTTTAACGATCCTATTCATGGGCACATTGAAATACATCCCCTGCTTGTTCGGATCATCGACACCCCTCAGTTCCAGCGCCTCCGCTACATCAAGCAGCTGGGCGGCACTTACTTTGTGTTTCCAGGAGCCTCTCACAACCGTTTTGAACACTCCCTCGGGTAAGGAGGTGGTTCTGGCACATGCCTGTCTTGCATTTGGATTGCCCTGGGTTTGGCTCCACTGCTGTGGAGTGCCAGCCAAGGGGCATTGGTGAAAAGTGCTGTGGTGGCAGTTTTGGTTTCATGAATGTTTCTGGATATCCCATGTGGTTATGGGCTGTTCCCTGGAACTTCCTTTAATAAAGGCAGATAAAGAAACCTACAAGATGGATCAGTGTTAGATTTGTCCCCATCCTTTCTTTTTCTAAGAATAATGGTAATTAATGACGGTGAGTGCTTTATGTTACCCCAGTCAGAATTTTAAGTTTTAAAGCATAAACCCAGTAAGGGTGCTGGGGCTGCTCTAAATGACTTGCCAGACAGCTGCATTGTCCAGCACAGCTAAAATCCATTTGATCTGTAATATTTGCCTTTGTAGCTAGGTGTGCCTTATGCAATCGACGGCAGGTTGTCAGGCTGATAGCTGTAATTCAGTTAAGCAGAAACAGATGGTGGACACAAGGATTCTGAAACAAAGACTCAAATCCAATAGCAAAGTGCCATTGAACCGAACATTGTGGTACTACAGCTCGCGGGAGGGAATATTTCGCCGTGTGATGCCCACCCAGACAGGTTTGCCTGAGGTTTAAATACATTGTAACATCTGAAGCTCCCACCCAGAGTCCTGCCCAATTCAGGACATAAGAGATTCCTCCTCCGAGGTCCTCCTGCTGTCTTTCCATGGAGCAGGACTGCCATCTAGTGTCCTTTGTGCGGCAGGAGTTGGCGGCATGGGCTGTCTGCCTTCCTCCCCAGGGATTGGCACTGAGGTCTTCCTCCTGTCCTGTGGGCAACCCAGTCTGCGTTGGCAAGTTCCCAATCACGTGTGATTGGTTTCTGCTGACCTCTGGTCTTCTGTCTGCTTGTTCTAAGTCCTTGCTAAGGCATTTCATTTATCATTGCTTAAAGATGCAATCTGAGACTGCTCTTTGCTTAAACAATTCTTTATTGAATTTGCTTCTCTAGCCAAACATTTCTTATTGAGTTTTCTGAAGTGTGGAGGCCTCCTAAACTGTTTCCTCCAGGGACAGATTCAGCTGTTTTCTAATTTTCTCAGGTTTTCATCTTCATTTTTCTGACACTAAACTAAACATAGATTAAAGCAAAACCAACTTAAAATTACAAAGTCCAAGGGAATACAAATTCCTTAGTTATTTAGCTCTTTACAAAAGCCAGGAGACCACAAAAATTCCTAAGCTGAGGTAGAGGTATAGCTTTCTTTCAATTCCTAGAGTATTGCTAGGTCATTCACACTCCACTGAGAAGCTAATTAATGACAAATTTGAGCTTATTTTAAGGGTATATCCCAAGGTGCAGATAAATTAAGCTAGTCAGTGGTTTTTATTCAGGTGATCTGGCAGCCTAAAGTTGTATTTGTTAGTGCTGAAATACTGTGGAGTGAGTCTGGCTTACTTAAAACAAGTTGCAAATGGCTGTTGCAAAGAGTCAAATCAATGAGGCAGGCTGGATTGATTGCATGTAGTACCCCTAAAAAGACAGAAATATGGTTGAAAATAAACAAAGTATCCACAACAGAAGTCTGAAAATTCCGGTCATATCAGCAGCCTTTCCTTTTGAACAGTTCTTTTGACCTATAGAGTTAAATTTAGGACATTTGTTCTCAATTTGTGTGTAATTTCGAAAGTTTCTGCAGTATCAGAATAGAAGTGAGCTTTATGTGCTTATTGGTCTAGTAGAAAAAACACCAAACAGTGAAATTTCATCTAGTAAAAGGTATTACCTTGTTGTAGAAAACCTTGTCTTGCTTTAAACTGTTCTTCAAGGGGGACTGCTGGGGCAAGTAGAAAAGGAAGTTTGTGTAGAGCTACAGTTTATGGGAGTGTGTGCCTTATGTTTGCTCCTGCTTCTTGTGTGTCATGAGAAAAGCGGGTCCCATTGAATGAAATCAAATGCTGAATCTGAAATTAATGAACGGAAGAGAAACAATTGTCATGAACTGCTGTTAAAGCAGCAGTTTGAAAGAAGAATCAAATGCTTTGGTGACTGTTGTGGACCTTTGCAATTGCCCTGACTGGAATTCAAGGCTTCTTGTAAGTTGAGATCCACACTGTTGGTGATGCACTGCTGTTCCCTTACACAGCTACTCCGGGGTTGTGTGTTATGAAATACTGTAGGATGCTGTTGTCTCTCGGGCCTGATGTCCCATGCTTTTTTTGCTTTCAGATGTTTTACTGATGATGTGTTACTAAAACCGTACTACAGGAAATGGTTTGTTTCTGTGATTCAGATCAGGGTTTGGGTATTTGTTGTATGGTGCCTTTCAGACAAGGGCTTAATTGAGCAAAATAGAATAGGGGAACTGCTCCTTTTCTGTTCAGCCTAAAGCACTGCTATATTCCCTTTTCTTTTTCCTGCATGAGGGTTGGTTACCTAGCAGGATGTCTGGTTCGTACACTGAAGGAGAGACAACCCGAACTGGATATAACCCAGCGAGACATCCTCTGTGTAGAAATTGCTGGGCTTTGCCACGACTTGGGTAAGGAACACCTGACATGGCTTGTTGCTCTTTGAAAGCTAACCAGGATGAAAAGCTGGCTGTGAGATCAGAACTGTGAGCTGTTTTGGGCTGTTCAGTGCATGGCCATATTCCAAGACGGGTTTTATCTGTTCTGTTTGATCTGGAGTACTTCTGTGGAGACAGTTCCACTTGGTGAATCTGTAGCCACTCTTAGTGTTTTGTCTTGTTTCCAAATGGTTTTAGAGTTCTGCCCTCAGTGGCTGAAGTGTCCACTTCCTTCTGCAGTTTACTCAGGTCTCTTAAAACCTCTCAGAATTAGTGGTCCTTTTAAAAATTGTTACAGTTATTTTATAACTGCCTGTTTTCTTCAGAGCTGACACAGGGTTCTCAGTGTTGTGGGTGCAGTCACAGGCTGGAGGGAAGGGAGCTGGACAGGCCAGCAGGTTCAACAAGGCCAAGGGCAAGCTCCTGCTCCTGGACTGGGGCAATCCCAAGCACAAATACAGGCTGGGAGGAGAGTGGATTGAGAGTAGCCCTGAGGAGATGGATGTGGGGGGCCTGATGGATGAGTGGCTGGGCAGGACCACTGACATGGGCTCTCAGAAACCCTTTGTGTCCTGGGCTCGTCCCACAGCGTGGGCAGCAGGGCAAGGAAGAGGATTCTGCCCCTCTGCTCTGCTCAGGTGAGACCCCACCTATGGAACTGCCTCCAGCTCTGGGTCCCCCAGCGTCAGAGGGATGGGGAACTGCTGGAGTGAGTCCAGAGGAGGCCATGGAGATGCTCTGAGGGCTGGAGCCCCCCTGCTCTGGAGACAGGCTGGGAGTGCTGAGCGTGTTCACCTGGAGAAGAGAAGGCTCTGGAGAGGCCTTGGAGCACCTAAAAGGGTCTCCAAGAGAGTTGGAGAGGGACTTTGGACAAGGGCCTGGAGTGGTAGGACAAGAGGAAAAGGCTTCACACTTCTAGAGGGCAGGGTTAGGTGTGATATTGGGAAGAAATTGTTCCCTGGGGGGTGGTGAGGCCCTGGCACAGGTGAAGCTGTGACTGCCCCATCCCTGGAAGTGTTTGAGGCCAGGTTGGATGGGGGTTGGAGCAATGTTGGTCGAGTGGCAGGTATTCCTAGATGATTTTTTCAGGTCCCTTCCAACCCAAATCAGTCTAGGATTCTAGGATATGTCAAGATCAAGTCAAATACAAGAGAATTCAGATCCTTCTCTTGCTCAAAAAATTTTTGTTTACAACCATGTCTCAGATTAAACCTGTGTAATATTTATTTTTAAGGTCATGGGCCATTCTCACACATGTTTGATGGAAGATTTATTCCATTGACTCGTCCAGATTTGAAGTGGAAGGTAGGCTTTTCACTTAAAGTAAAAATACAAGCTTGAGAGTTTTGGAGGCAAAATAATTAAGAGTTTCACAGCAGCCTGCCCATGTGCCCTGCCAGGCAGTGCTGCTGCTTGGGGGAAAGCTGTGCCACTGCAGGAGAGACGTTTAAACCATGTAATACAACATTTGGATGGTTTTCTTCACAGCACGAAACCGCTTCTGTTAAAATGTTTGAGCACCTGATAGCTTCCAATAAACTAGAAGAAGTCATGGAATCATATGGTCTTAACCTGGAAGAAGATATGTTGTTTATCAAGGAACAAATAGGAGGGCCTATAGATGAAACTGCCTGTGAGAAATCGGTGAGTCAGTGTACTGCTCATGTGGTTATCCCAATAAATGTCTTAATTTTGCTGAAAGTAGATAATTTTGGCTTCTGCTATATGTTATTTTTAGCCCCATGAAATTCTGAGAATCCTGTCACAACTGGTGCTAGAGGAGTGTGGTGTTTATTTCTTACAGTGCTGGTAGGAGGTAGTGGCTTCACTGTGTTATGTCCTTACATCTCCCTGAGAATTCTTAACCGAAAGTCTTCAGATTAGAGGAGAGCTCTGGAACGTTATTTGTATTTAGTGAACCTAACTGGTGATTGGGATCCACTCAAGGGTATGGAAAGAGCTGACAGAAGTGCTCACCAAGGCACTCTCCAACATTTACCAGTAGTCCCAGTTGACTGGAAGTTGGCAAATGTGGCCCCATCTCCAAGAAGAAGGGTCAGAAGGATGATCCAGGGAACTACAGGCCTGTCAGCCTGACCTTGGTGCTGGGAAAGGTCATGGAGCAGACCATGTTGAGTGCCATCATGCAGCACATACAGGACAACAGGGAATCAGGCTCAGCCAGCATGGGTTTAGGAGAGGCAGGTCCTGCTCTGCTGAAGAGCAGGAAGGCTCTACAGAGGGATCTGGACGTGCTGAATTGATTGATTGCTGAACCTCATATGATTGGCCATGGCCCAACAAGCCAAGTTTTGGGTCCTGCACTTGGGTCACAGCAATCCCATGGAATGCTACAGCCTTGGGGAAGTGGCTGGGCAGAAAACGACCTGATGGTGCTGATCCACGTGAGCTGTCAGTGTGCTCAGGTGGCCAAGAAGTCCAGTGGCAGCCTGGCTTTGTATCAGCCATAGTGTGGCCAGCAGGACCAGGGGCAGTGACCATCCCCCTGTGCTGGGCTCTGCTGAAGCCACAACTCAAATTCTGTGTTCAGTTCTGGGCCCTTCACTTCAAGGAAGACATTGAGGGGCTGGAGTGTGTCCAAAGAAGGGCAGTGGAGCTGGGGAAGGATCTGAAGCATGAGTCTGAGGAGGAGCCAGCGGAGGGAGCTGTGGGGGCTCAGCCTGGAGAAAAGGAGGCCCTCAGGCTCCCTCCGTCTGGATAACAAAAACTGAGCACTGGCAGAGGCAAGGCAGTGAGCAATCAGAAACATGGCCCAAGTGCCAGAGCCACATCAGTTTGGTGACAGCAGCAAAATGCTTGGATTAATTGCAGTACATAGAGGCAGGGATAAGACTTGAAGAAATGAGTTGCCTGAAGCGACAAGGAAAAAGAGATGGTGGTTGTTAATCATTGCAACTCTGTGAAAGACTTAAGTCCTCTCTCCTTGCTTTATACTTTACAGCTGTTGTCATCTCTTCAAGGACACCCATTCAGTTGCCACCAGAATTAAGAGCTGGTGACAGCTGAAGTCAGTGGGAGATCTGTCAGGACAATCTGGTACTAATCAGAAATTGTGTGTTGTCCCAAACAAGTAACCCGCAAATGTTCACACTTGCCTGTTATTTTCTGCTGCAGTATGGGTAGTTCTGCCATATGTACTCCAGCAATCCGATGGAAACACCGGGAACTCTGCAGAATGAAATTCAGCCTGAGATCTTACAGGACGAGGATATTCATTTACAAAATCTGCAGCTTGATTTTTGCCCCCTTGGGCTCATTTGCGCACAAATCTTGTGACCTCTCACAACCACCAATCTTGTGGCAGGTTCTTACCCCCCGTCTGGTTTTCCTTGTTTGGATTCTACGCCTGTTTTCTGGCAGGATGCAGGAAAGGGAGTGTCATACCTGACCCGTGGCAGCCCCCCCTGGTGTTAGACACAGGGCCTTTCCTGGCAGGCACTGAGCTGTGGCGCCTTGGAGAGCACGGGCTACGGCGCTGCCGCAGTGGGGCTGGTGTGCTGCAGGAGTCTGTCCTGCCATGAACACCAGGTGTTTGTGCATTAAACACAGTGTCCTGAACACGGCGCAGGAGCAGAGCTCTTTGTTATTGTGGTATTTTTATTTCTGATGTGCTTTCTTCCTGCTGCTTACAGTTCTGCTGCATTTCTGCTCCAAGTCACGTCAGCTTTAGTGTTTCTGTTGTGCAGATCACATGGAAAACATGTTTGCATACAGTGTTTTCCACCTCCAGGATTTCAAGGCCACTTTATGGCATTTTTTATTTAGCTGAAGAATCTTTAAATTTTCAAGAAAATGTGCAACTTGTATCTTACTATTTTGGTGTTGATTTTCTGTTTGCCTCGTGGCTGAATCATTCTTTTGGGGTAGGAGTTTAAATAGCTGGCTGGTCAAACAATTTGTTTAATGCATCTAAATAAGTGTTTTAAAACTCTCTTCTATAAAGTTGTATAGTTGATTGGAGAAGCCTGCAAGACAGTGACATGTTTGTAGGTCGAACTAGTTGCCTGAGGATGAAATTATTCCAACCTTTTCCCC
This sequence comes from Lophotriccus pileatus, assembly GCA_035583135.1. Lineage (NCBI taxonomy): Eukaryota > Metazoa > Chordata > Aves > Passeriformes > Tyrannidae > Lophotriccus > Lophotriccus pileatus. The sequence goes on from JAWWES010000051.1 coordinate 731,416, forward strand.
TCTTTGCTGCTATGTTGTGGGTTTTTGGGCATTTCAAAGCTGCAGGCTTTGTTTTAGTAGAATGGGCAATGAAATAATTGCATTCAAGAGTTTAATTCTTCCTCAGATCCTGAGAAGACAGCTCCTAGTTCTGTATTTCTAATGCCTGACAGCTTCTAGGAGCTCTTTTCTTATCTTTGTGCTGTTTCCTACCTCAGTGTTGGGTGTTTATCACAGGCAAAGTCAAAGGGTATTCCCACTATCTTAAAAAACCTGTTTTGACATTGTTTGCACACTTTAATTTCTTATTGTTTTTCTTCCTGGCTCCCCTGTTAGTGGCCCTACCGTGGTCGACCAAAGGAGAAAAGTTTCCTCTATGAGATAGTAGCTAACAAAAAGAATGGCATTGACGTTGACAAGTGGGATTATTTTGCAAGGTACAAGTCTTACAGTTTTTATTATGAATTTCTACTGTAAAAATGCTACTGTATGTACAGATACGATCATGTAGTTAAACACTCTCTGCGGAATATTTTTAGGGATTGCCATCACCTGGGAATCCCGAATAATTTTGATTATAAGCGATTGCTTGTCTTCACTCGGGTCTGTGAAGTGAAAAACCAGAAGCATATCTGTACCCGGGACAAGGTAAGGGGCGTGTGGGAGCCGAGGGATGCTCAGGAGCATTGAGAGCACATGGGGACATGGGGAGCTGCACCCAGTGGCTGAGGGGCCTGGGGGGCTGCCCAGAGCTTCTGCAGCCCGAGGGAGCAAGAAGTGGCTGCTCTGAAAGCTTTTCCCCAAAGTGGTGGTTGGAAGGAGGGAGGAAGGGAGGGAGGGAGGGAGGGACAAAGAAGCCACTCTTTGTGGCAGGTCCTTTCAGGGGAGACTCTACAGACCTGTCAGCTCTGCATGATCCTGTTCCAGGTCTTCTGAGCAAGAGGTGAGTGGCTTTGGTGAGGGGCTGCTGAAGGAGCAACAGGTCCTCTTCTCCACCTGGGCTCCCTGGGGTCACTGCCAGCGCTCTGCTCTCCCATGGGGGCCTGAGGTCTTCTTCAGAATTTGTAAATGGTGAATAACAATCATCCTGCTCTCTACTGCAAATGGAAAGAGACAGCTCATCTGATTGATTGATTGTTTTAGTTTTCCAAGTAAGACGGTGTCAAAAGTAAAAGCGGATTGGGTTTTTTTGATTCAGGAAGTTGGAAATTTGTACGAAATGTTCCACACCCGGAATTGCCTGCACCGGAGAGCCTACCAGCATAAGACTGGCAACATCATTGAACTAATGCAAGTATATTTTCCTTTTTTTGCATTCCATTTATTTTTAAGTTCTTGATCCATATCCATTTGGAATATTAAGATAATCAATAAGGTGTGACATAGAATAGAAGCGAATTCTTGTGGAAAGACTTAATGCTTAGAGTATCATAGAGTCTGTGATTAACAAAGCAAACAAAAAAAAAAAGGAGGACAAAAACATCTTTCTACAGGAAATTAAATCAGAGGAAAATTCCTAAAGCCCTGAAGAAGCAGCGGACCAGGGTGTATTTAAGCCATTTTAACTGCTGACAGCTGAGGTCAGATCTTTATCTGCAAGTTAGAGACAACTTAGCTCAAACTGGAGCAAGGTTACTAACAGAGTAAAGTAATAACCAAGCTTATGTAGCTCAGCTGAGGCCTGACTTTATGTTTATGTAATGAATTGTTTGAGAGCAACTCAGTTGGCTGCCTGCTGTTGTACCTATCTTGTTGACGTCTATAGAATTTTCCCCATAACATTATTCTTTTTACTTTTCTTGAAAATCAGAAATACTCATATACCCAAGTATATTTTCATTAGGATCTTGTCTGCAAGGTTTGGAAAAAAGAAACATTAAGAATTACACAGTACAGGAGTGATTTGGACTGTTTTCATTTTATAAACTTCAGCTCCTGGTTTAAGGATCCTCTAAAACTCAGACTAGAAATGCTCAGGTTTGACAGTAACTAAATACGATGAGTAAAACATATTTTTTAGTTTAGAAATTTAGTCTTTGGCTTCCCATAATTATAACAGCCTTTCCAAAAGAATGTCCAAGCTGGAAATGACAGTGAGGCACAGGGAACTCTGGAAGAACTCCATCTTTAGAACATAATTTTTTCCCACCTGGAAACACCATGTTTGTGCTGCTTTCCCTTTGCAGTGCTTTGTATCCTCTCAGCTAGCTCATGGAGCAAGGTGTCTGTACAAGGATGTGCTTGTGTGTGGGGCAGCCTCGCTGCAGCTGAGTGGTCATGTCATTGTCTTGCAGGGTTCTGCAGTCGTCTCAGCAGTGTTAAACTCAGTCTGAAGCAGAACAGAGTGAACTTGCTCATTCTCTTAAAGGTTATGGTCTGATCTGAACCTGTTTTCAGTAAATCTCTGTTGAAATGTGCAATGACAGCATGGAAACAGGAGATATTGCAGTGTGGTCAGCACCTGCTGTGTGCTGGGGATGTAGTTTTGGCTGTTGTCTTCTGTTTATAACATACTAATTTGTTTCTCTTTTGACTCTTGAGCAATAAGGTGTTTCAAAACAATGTTATCCTAAAGTTTTAATTTTGTGTCAAACTAGGATTACAGAAGCCTTTCAAAAAGCAGACAAATATTTTGAAATAAGAGGCTCTGGAGGAAAAGTCTATCGGATTTCTACAGCAATGGAGGACATGGAAGCCTACACTAAGCTAACTGGTATGAGATCTCAAAATTATTTGTTTTGAAGTAAAAGAATCTGAGTACCTGTTAAAATGCTGATTTTGTAGCTTTTTTGCACAGAAGGTGGGGCAGGCATGGGCCATCCAGTGCCTGTGCTCTCATATCTTGCTGGGAGAGCAAGACCTTCTAGTTTAAATCACTTCCATGTTGAGAGAGAAGCAGCAACTTCATGTTCTGCATACGTTCAAACTCAGCAGTGTTGTCAGAAGGTCCTGCCTGTGCCTTGAGTTTGTTGCACTTGTCACAAGTGGAATATAAGTCAGCTCTGATGCAACATCCAGCTCTGTCAGGCAGAGCAGTACTGGATGTGTGTTGTGGCGTGAAGCTGTTCCCAAGGCCTCCCATGGGGTCTGATTTGATTTGCTTGAGACATTGCTACCCTGCCTGCCGCTCCTGGTCTGTGCTGTGAGGCCACCAGTGCTCCTCTGGTTGGTGTTGAGAGGTGTGGGGGTGGAGGCCAGCGTGGGCAGGCTGACCCTGCTGCCCTGGGCTGTGGGGATGGCTCAGGGCAGAGGATGCTGCAGGCCCTGCTCAGGGGTGCTTTGAGTGCTCCTGAGTCGTGGCAGCTCTTGTAGCCCCTGTCAGCTACAGCTCATGAGGACTCCCAAGGCAGCTTTCCTGAGGTTCCGTCACCAAGCCTTGGCTGGCCAACAGAGAGACTCAAGACCTTCCATCCTTGATCCATGGACAAGGTGACAGAGCCTGAAGGCACTGTTGCAAAGGATCCTGTGTGTCTTAGCCTTTGTCATGCTAAAGGCCTTCTGCTGGCAGTTCTTCATCTGCCACAGCCACTGCAGCCTGACCACAGCCCTGCTGTGTTGTACTGAGGTGAGGAGCTGCATATCCCCTCTGTCACTGCACACCTCTGATCAGGGCAGGAGAAGGGGCTGGCTTTAACGGGCAGTAGCTGTTGGAAAGCATGAATTGTAGTGCTGGGCTGTGGAAGGCTGGGCAGAAAGGAAAGAACTGAAATGCAGTTCTTCATGGACTAGGATCTGTTCCTGTGGGCTGACTGGTCTGTAAGATCAGCTGTGCTGGCAGGTCAGCACCAGGGTTCTGCTGTAACTGCCTGCTTAGCTGCAGTACCTGGTGAGGAGCACAGTTCAGGGCAAGGAGACCAGGACTATGCCCTGTCTGCCACAGCAAGGAGCTACTTGCAGGACTGTGCTGTTCAGCCATGAGAGTTGAACAGCAAGGAGAGTGATGTGAGGAATGTGCCAACACCAGATATAACAGTGGACCATGAAGGATGAGTATGTTCTCCTCCTTTTAAACCAAGGCACTTTCTTTCCTGCTTCTGGTGGTTGCACCCTGGGGGCTACTGAGAGGCTTGTTTCAGCAGTCCATGGTGAGTGATGCTCCTGTGAAACTGTCCAGTTACCTTGTGGACCTTTGCAAATGTTGAACCTCTATGAAGTTCTGCTGCAAAAAGCTCCCTAGCTTTCTTCCATGATGGGTGAAGAACCACTGTTGGTTTTTAATGTGTTGGCTCCTGATTTGGCAGTAGATCATAGTTCTAGTAAAGGCTGAGACAGCAAATTGTTCCTTGTCACTGTTGCTTTTGCACAGCAGAGGTGTTCATGGGCCTCTTATTTCTCCTGCATTATCTGTCCTCTCCCTGAAGAAACCTGGTCTGTGGTTCCTCGTGGAGAAGTTTCTGACTTTGGTTGACCATGCCCATGAAAACAATCCCGTTGAAGGTGTTTTGGTACATGGCTCATAGGTTGCTTCTGCTGGGAGCTCCCTGGGCCGGTCTCAGCTCTGGGCGGGTGTTGCTGGGCTGTGCTTGCAGCGCATGTCGAGGCTGCCCCGGTGTTCCTGGCCAGGGAATGTGAACAGCCACGGAGCAGTGCAGTGGTTGTGACGAGCCAGCAGCATCCTGGCAGCAGCAGTCTCTGGGGCAGCCAGAAATAACCTTCCTGCTGAGAAGCCACATCAAACCAAACCTCTGTCTTGATGCTCGCATTGGTGGTGGGAAACTCACTGTGCATGTCACTGTCAGGAGGGAGGACTTCGATGCTGGCACCCAGAGTCTGAGAAACTCTGAAACTTCAATGGCAGGTCTTTATTTTTTTACAAGACAGAGTATCCGTGTCCTGACCCACTTAGTGCTTGGGTTTAGGATATTCTGCTGAACAAGACTGGCTCAATAAGAAGAGAAAGTAACTTCCAGTGAAATAACAAAATATGTTGCAAGGGTGAGAATTGAACTAGTTTTTCCTCCAACAACCATTGTGAATCTGATGACAATTAAGGTGATATTGTGACTTTTCATTGTCAGACTTAGTTCAGTCATTCCCTGAAAATATCTTTCCTGAACCAGCAGGAGCAGTTTTTCTTGTTACCTTAACCTTTGTCCCTGTAGGTGCATTTTGCTGTGCCACTGGATTGTAACATACTTAACAAAAATCAATGTACCTTTGGCAGACAGTGTCTACCTGGAAATTCTGCACTCGAGTCATCCAGAACTGGAGGAGGCACGAGAAATTTTGCGTAAAATAGAACGACGTGAGTTATACAAGTTTTTAGGAGAGACTCGACCTGAAACAAAGAAGGAAATTGTAGAGGTAATGTCCTTCCGTGGAAGGTTCTGAATTCTGGACCTGTAAAAATGTTCTCAAAATTGCTGACCATCCATTTTTCTCTATCTGCATCACACGGTGCTCCTCTGCTTGGCCCAGGTGTCAGCAGGGAATATTCCAAAACCAAACAAACCTCCCTTTGTGGGTTTCAGCTTTTGAGTAGATTGCCATCCACTTCAAAGTTTGCATAGGAGCTCGCTGCTTCTGGTCTTTTTGTGGGTTTTTTTTGTGTTGGGGTTTTGGTTTTCTTGTAGACCTTACTGATCATGTCTGTCTCTTGGGGTGTTTTTATGTATATTTCCCTGTATAGATATAAAAGCTTTATTAGAGGGTGAGATGCTGCCACCCTTCATTAAAAAAAAAAAAAAGTTCAATAAACACATGTAGTATTTAGTATTCAGTTTTGGAGAACTTAATTGCAAAAATGTTGTCTCGGTAAAACAGTTGGTTGAAGGCATTTGTTTTCTGCTTTCACACTTCAGCATCCTGGATGTCTCACCCTTGCTCTCCCCCTGCCCCATCATCAGGTGTTAAGCTCTTCCTCCACAGACTGGCAGAATTTGTGGCTTCTCAATTATATAAGCTTGGTTTGTTTCTAAAAACTGGTACAGAACTTGTGGCTAAGGCATACAGTGATTGGAACAACCAGAAAGCTGCGAGAACAGTCTCTCGAGCTGTGAGGAATTAAAAGCTTTAGTTTAGTGACGTGCTGTGTCGTGAGTTTTGTTGCCTTCATTTAGACCTGAGAGTGCATAAATGTAATCTGAGTTCATCTTTTGTTTCTTGCAGAATAATAGCCTGGCAGAAAGCATTGCGAATTCTAAGCCAGAGAAGGATCCTCCAGATGTGGAGCTGAAGGCTGAGAACTTCATAGTTGATGTAAATACCTCTCAGGGCGGGTTCAAGTGGAAACTTCACAATCACAGAGGGCCTTGTGTACCCTAGTGAAGACTGGAGACACATTTCAGTGCCTTCGTAGTGAAAGAACAAACTCACAGGGTGCCTCGTAGCTGCTGTCCTGGCTCAGCTTAAGGGTCTGAGTGCAACGAGCTTCCCTGGGGGAGGTTTGCTGTAGTGGGGGGGCCTGGGGCAGAGGCAGTGAGCAGCCCCACCTCACTGGGCTGTCGTCTGGGGACTGCTCCTCATGACAGATTTGTTCTCCTGTGATTGTCCTTGCTCCGAAAAGGAGCAGTGAGGAATCTTGAGGGGTTTGGTATGTGGGTGTCAGTGGCAGCAGCCTGGGGAGCACTGCTGTTGACTACCAAGGCAGGTCACCTGCTGTGCCACAGCTGCAGGGCAGGCACTCTCAGGATGCTCAGCCTGCAGCCAGCACTGATGGGAAGGAGAGAGCCTGGGACACAGCAGAGCTGTGTAGCGAGCTGCAAGTATCACCGGCTTAATCTCTGTTCTTGGTTAACTGTGGGCAGGGCTGGCGAATGTCTGCCCGCAGAGTGCAGCATGAGTCGCTCCTAAAGTTCCCTTGCATTGAAGGTTCACTTCCCTGGGTAAAATTGTCACACTATGGAGCTTTAAGGTATTTGCCTGGGCTTTCCTTGTGCCACGGACTGGAGTTGTGAGGAAGTGGGCACCTCCCTGCCAACCACTGAACTATTGATATACCAGACAGATGTAAATAATAATGTCTAAACCTCGTGTTTGTAGTTGTAGGCTCTGCTGCTGCCTCTGGAGGTTGTGTTTTGGGGAGGCCCAGGCTGGCAAAGGACCAGTACTGGTCTGGTGTTGGGAACTGGAATGTTTCAGAGCGCAGCTGAGAGCTCTAAATGTGAATATTCACCTGGCAGCTTCAGAGCAAGAGTTGGTGGAAGTAAAGACACAAAATACAAACACAAGATTGTTTTATTAAGTAATAATTTGTTAATTACTGTATTATTTGATTACTGTTATTTTCAGGCATATATAATGAAGCCTTTTGTATTTATTGTGAGAAAACTAAAGACAAACATTAACAAATGCTGTTCTCTTTGTTTTATGCACAAGGTTATCAACATGGATTATGGAATGAAAGAACAGAATCCCATTGATAAGGTTCACTTCTATTGCAAGGCTGATCCTTCCAAGGCAGTCAATATCAGTAAAGAACAGGTAGTCTTTTATTTTCCTCAGCTGGCTTCTGAAAAGCATCTTCACAGATTGTGAGGGATGTGATTTACAGTCCTGTGTGGTTCTTGCACGGTTGTGAAGAGGTAGTGGAATCCATGGCCTTGCACGTCTTCAGTGTGTTTTGTACAATGACAATCTGGAATCCTGACAACCTTTACACATGAACAGTATTTAACTGGGATAGACTGGGAAGTAGAAAACCACAGTTGTTTTGGATGAAGCTCATGGATTGTAGAGGGATGTTTCTTACTGCTTTCCTTTTGTATTCAGATGAAAAAATTGAAGTTCAGTGGACTCTCAATTCCAAAAAATACTAAAGCTTATTTCTGTTTTATTCCAAAGGTTTCAAAGTTTTTACCCATAACATTTACGGAGCAGGTTATCCGGGTTTATTACAAAAGTCAGGATCCACATACCATTTCAGGTGCAAAACAGTACTTTATTCAGTGGTGTATGCAGAATGATTTCACCAAACCACAGGTAACAAAGTCACTTGTTCTTTTGCTTGTTTAGAGCTCTTCATCTTTGTCCATAAGCTTGCTTTTTCATTAATAACTTTGGCGTTCAGGCCTTGCCTTTGTGGCACTGACCTAACTGCTGCTTTTATCATAGCTCCCATCTGGAGGTTCACTGGTTTCACTGAAGCAGTGCTAGAGACACCTGCAAGTGTCGTAGAATCATGGAAGGGTGTGGGTTGGAGGGAGACCTTGAAGATCATCTAGAAGTTCAGCTAGACCAGGTTGCTCAGAGCTCCTTCCAACCTGGCTTTGGCTGTGGGTGTCCTCTGGGGAAAGAGCTGCATCCTCTGACATGAGACCCCCCAGAGGATGAGTGTTCTTACGTGCTGGAGTCCCAGCTCCAGGCATGAGTAACTCTGTTTAAGGCTCATTCTTATGTCATTCTTCTGGCACCTGTCTTTTCAGAACAGCTCATTTCAGGAGGGCTTTTTACAAATGAATCAAGCAACAGATTTTTTGTCCTTGTAGAGTCTGGTTGTGTCCTGTAAGCATATTCTTCTAGTTCAGTTCATCCTGTAGGCCCTGGCAAGTTGCAGAGCACAGCAAAGGGCTTCTCACCAGCTTATTTCCGAGTTTAGAGAGCTGGTAGTCTGTGTTGGCAGTGCCTGAGCACAGATTAACATCTGTATCTGACTAGGATGAACCCTCCTGCCTCAGACCTGCTGTACAAAGCTTGCCTTCTTTAGCCAGTGCAAGGCAGATCCCAGCACCCAGGATGGGCCAATTGCAGCAGTCTGGATGAGGAGCTGTGGTGAAGTCAGAAGAGACACTTAAACCACTGGTTCTGTTTGCCCAGGATACAGCCTGTTGGTCTGCCAGGTTTGCTGCTAATAATTTAGGAAGAGCTGGACTGCCAATGGTGATGGCTTCTCAGACAGGCACCAGAGACCACTGCTGACTACAGCATTTTCTGTCTGTGGGACGCACGGTCAGCAGTGTTTGTTGATTTACTGCTTATTTACCAATCTGTTGCTTTTGGGACCTTGTATTAATTTTTTCTATTAGGCCTGAGACTGACCTGCTTTTTCTCTGCTTTAGAATGGAAAGCAAACATCATTAATGTTTCCTGACTTTTCTTACTAGGATGGTGATGTTGTTGCCCCTCATCTAACTCCAATGAAGAGAACCTGGAATAATGTGAGAGATGATGAACACAGGAGAGCCTCAGAACCCAGCTGCAAACAAAGGCTTCCTTTTAATGAGTAACATGTTTCTTTTTGGCACTCTTCAGTCAGCTTCCTCAGAAGATGAACAAACCTGAGCAGCAAGTCTTCTACAAGCCATTTAGATGGACTGGAAGCATTCATGGAACAATGCAGAAATACATTTACAATACAGTATGTTTTAATGTACATACTTAAACAAGGTGCATATTCCAAATAGACTTTTAAAAACCAACTTATTACAACAGAGTAAACTCAATTCTCATTAATTTTTGAATGTATTGGCACTGTGTAGCAAGAGTAACTTTAAAAATGGCAATTCATTGCTACCACAGGTTTTTACTGTTCTGTCTAGTCCTGATCCATTCTTTAGCTGACTGTGCTCTTGCATGAGGCAGCAGAAAAAAATCCCAGCTCAGATTTGATGGGTTATTTGGGGGATTGGTTTTTTTTTTGGAACGTGGGGAAGAGAGGGATAAGTAAGCACCTGAAAACATAGTGAGGTAAAGAAGAAATAACCGAGGATGGCATCTTTAAGAAGAGCAAAACAAATTTCCCTTAAAAAAAAAAAGAGGGGAGAGGGGATGTTTTTTGATAACCAAATGTTGTTTTTCTGATGTTCAGAAAGCTATGGAGATGCAGGACTTTGGCTATAAGAATGACCACAGTTTTTATTGAAGTAACAATGCATTGCAGTGCCATGCAGCCTTTTATTGTTTTATTGTGTAGTTTTGATACATTGAATGTTATATTTTTACTGTTGGAACTGCAAAACCTGCTTGAAACGTCCCTGGTGTGAGTGGTTGCAGGAGGGCTGAGCTGTCCAGGGGGGCAGTGCCAGCCAGAGGCTCTGCCCGTCCTGCACCAAGTGACCTTGTTTGTGGATTACACTGTACTAGGCAGACAGGCCCTTCAGGAATCCCTCCATTCTGGTATCCCTACCTTGTTCTCCTGATGGCTGTCCCTGTGTCATTTTTCTCTCCCTCGTAGACCAGTGAGGGTTCTGGCAGTTTTTCTGTGCTAGCATCACTGGCGTGAATGTTGCTGAATGTCCATCCCGTAGAACAAGTGACTGAGGAAGACCTTTTTCCTCTCATCTTTTACTCAGGTCTAAAGGAATGCTGCTTTCATTAAATGAAACCTAAAAGCTTGAAAAAGTCTGCCCTCAAAACTAAAAACATGAAGAAAGGTTCAGTAATGCTCAGAAATGAGAACAAGCTGTGGAGTTATCTGGAATGGGGAGAGAAGCCTTGAGTGTTCAGTTTGGGCAGTCAGGGGTGGATGGCCAGAGCAGGTTCTGAAAAGTAACCCAATGGGAAAGTCCTGTGTCCTTTTTATCTGTGGAAGTGGTGCCATTAGGCAGAGGGAAGTAGAATCAACATCCATGTACTTACTGAGATTTTGTTTGTTGAAATAACCACAAGTTGTGTGCTGCTTTCTTATGTGCCTGTGCTCATGTGTATGAAGGTGTAACCTCTGCTGTTCCTTTCTCTAACAGTATTTCTGATCTGCAGGTGAACCAGGTAACTGTTAGAAGGGCTTGTGGCCTCTTTAAAAGCTTTTAAAGAACTTTTTAGGCTTCTAGAAACAATATCATAGAGTGAAGGCTTTTACGTCCCTTGTCTGCATAAAACCGAGTATTGTTCAGAATAATATAATTTTGTTATTGTTGCTTGGGTTTGTTTTGAATCTGTTTCAAAAGGTGCACTTTATACTTGGGAAGGATCTTTTGTTTATGTTAAACTGAAAATTTATACTTACTGTTAAGTTCTGAGAGCTTTTCTTTTCTTCATCTGAGCCTCTCTGAAGAACACATTTATAAACGATGGTTTTACTATTCTTTTAAAGAATTGCAGTGTGTGAACTTTATTAAAAATGGTCTTACTGTGCCGTTATAAAGAGCCAGAGGTATTCCTGTGGAAGACCCTCCCTCTGGAAGAGGTGGGTTCTTGGTTCCTGTCTCCTCCCAGTGCAGCAGGGCTGGAGGGGCTGTGCCAAGAGGAGGATCCCACCTCTCCCTGTGCAGCCACATGGCTGTGCCCACAGCTGAGAGAGCAGGCCAGTCTCTGGCCTCAGCATCCTTCCAGGGGCCAGGGAAGCTTCTTAGATGCTGCTCCAGCTGTTGTGTGGGAGAAGGTGAAGTCGTGCTTGACCAGCCTGGTCGCCTGTGCCGAAATGGCTGGGCTGGAGGCTGAGGGGAGAGCAGTGGGTGCTGTCAGCCTCAGCAGGCTGCTGAGGGGGTCTTTGGGTGAGGGGGTGAGCTGAAGGGCTGGGCTCAGAGGGTGGGCTCAGTGGCACAAGTCTAGTTGGAGGCCAGTAGCAGTGGTGTACCCCAGGGGTTGGTGCTGGGTCCAGGCCCAGAGGTCCATTGCTGGTAGACAGGGTCCACCCTCAGTGGGTTTGCAGGTGACACCAGAGGGGGAGGAATGGCTGGTGCACCAGAGGGATGTGCTGCACCCAGAGGGATCTCAGCCGGCTGGAGAAAGGGGCTGACAGGAACCTCATGAAGATCATCACCGAGCAAAGCCCTGAACATGGGGAGGGTCACCCTCCTTCACCAGGATGTGCCTGGAGGAAAGGACCTGTGCCAAAAAATGTGCAACAACTTTGCTCTTGGGCCAAGTGTTCCAGTGGCATCATGGGCTGCCTTGGGCTGAGTATTGGCAGCAGGTAGAGAACCCTTCCCCTCTGCTCTGCACGAGAGGCCACCCCTGGAGTGCTGGGCCCAGAGCTGGGCTGCCCAGTACAAGAGACTGGGACAGACTGGAG
>JAWWES010000051.1:743384-808868 GCA_035583135.1 Lophotriccus pileatus
CGCTGACCCCTCCCTCTGCACAGTGACCGCTCCGCTGACCCCTCCCTCTGCACAGTGACCTCTCCGCTGACCCCTCCCTCTGCACAGTGACCGCTCCGCTGACCCCTCCCTCTGCACAGTGACCTCTCCGCTGACCCCTCCTGCCACACAGTGAGCACCCCGGCCATGCAGTGGCCGCTCCTGCCCAGTGACCACTGCCACGGCACAGTGACCACTCCCACGGCACGCTGACCGCTCCCGTCGCGCAGTGACTGCTCCAACTGCACAGGCCTCCATTTCTCACATTCGTTTTATTATTTTAAAACACTGACGAAACACATCACACCATCAGCTATATATATAAATTTACTTTTGCACCACTATAAATTTATATATATAGGGCCTTTAAAACTCTGTACGCTCAGGACACACAGTTCTGGAATAGCTGCACTGAGTACAACAAAAGGATTTTTGTTATGAAAACACAGAAAGGAGGCGCCGATATCAAAAACGCAGAAAAAAAATTAAAAAAAGAGCAAAATCAATGAAAGTGCAAAAAGCTTTTGTTATCATAATCACACTCTTTCCACAATATGCTCCCCATTTTCCCCTCCAAGGACAAGGAAGGCTCAGATCCCAGAGGGAAAGTCTGGGCTGGAAGAAGGGAGCCTGGCTACAGCCCTCTTGTCTTTCCCTCTGCACACCTGAGGAGTTCTCTCCTGAAAGCTGAGGAGTGAGGAACAGGAGTGGCCAAGTCACATCCCTCTCTCAGCTCCCTCCTCTTCTCCAATGCACTCATTGCACCCATGGCCCCAGACGTGCCTCTGCAGACAGCAGCTGCCCTAAGTCCTCGACCCTCCTGGACAATTTGGAGGGTTTTTTTCTTTTCTAAAAGTGCTAATAATATCCATGGAAATCAGCAGAGGAAGGCAGGGGTAGGCAGCTGTGCTCTGGCAGGGCAGGCACAAAGCTTCAGCCTGCTGAACTTCAGGCTGGCTGCTCTCACGGAAACAGAGGCTTTGGCTCACAGTGTCCCAATGCTGCCCATTTCCATGAGGAGGGAGAAACACTTTTCCAAGAGGCTCCAACTGCTCCTCTGCACCCAGTCAGCCACAGATCAGCCCCCACAGAAGACACTCCATGCCCGAGGCTGGTGCATGTGGTGGGATCTCTCCCATGGCTCCACCTAAGCCCTGCCAACACCAGTTGCAGGGGCAGGAATGGCAGAAACATAGGCTTGGGGGCCTCCAGTCAAAAAAAAACATCTGACTTCAAAACTTCTTCATTGACTTAGAAATTTTGGCTGCAGTCACATCTCTCAGAAAGGTCCAGAGAACTTGTGGGACAGACCCAGCCCCACTTTCCTCTCTGGCTTCTTAGTGACATAGCAGTGAACATCCCTGTGAGCAATCAGGCAACAGGGGAAGGACAAAAAACTCTGGTGCTTCTGCCTTGGTCACAGCTGTCCTTGATGGGTCCTGATAGGGGACTCCCACTCAGTGCTCTGCGGGGATGGAGGACTTGCCAAGGCCAGGGGTACAGCAAACCTTCCTTCTGGCTTCCCTGTGGACCAGGGACAACTGCTCATGAAGGACACATCACCTGAGATCCTGTGACAGGCATCTGCTGCCTTCACAGCCACAGAGACCACCACCCTGAAACAGTGACACACCAACAGTGGGGGAATGGTGTCATGGTACTCCCATAAACACCCATCCACATGTACACACACAATACTTTGGGTTTAAAGGACACAAGAAGGTTATAAATTTTAACAGTAAATAGCCCTTGACCACCTACAAACCCTGTAACTCCCTCATCCAGATGAATCCAGCAGCTTTGTACCCCAATGGCTGAGCGAGCCTGAGAGGCTGATGAAGGGATGCTCAATTCCACAGGTGTGTGACACAGACCCTCACATCTCTCATCATCCTTCTTGTGGGGCTGGTGTTCCTTGACAGCTGCTCCTTGTGCAGGGCTCAGACCTAGTGGAGACCTGGGCCCCAGCTGTGCAGCCAGACGCCCCAGCCAAGGGGCAGCACCCTGGCAGTCCTGTTCAGTTTGTGTCTGCTCTCTCAAGGGAGGTGAGGAGAGCCCAGGTCAGGCGGTGCCATGGATGGCACAGTGTGGAGATGCAGCTCTGCCTGTTTTGCTGGTGCCCAGGCAGAGCAAGGCTTGATTGCACCCGACAGCGGAGAAAGAGCTGGTGCTGCTGGCTGTACCCAGACTTGTGGTCCACCCAGGGTTTGGCTCATGCCTCCTATTCCCCTTCATCAGGACCTTCTAAGCTTCCCACCACCTCTGCTATCCCAGGCAGCCCTGTGAGACACAAGGCTCTCCATCCTTCACATTAGTTTCAGATCTGATGCCTGGGTAGCAGCTCCTCTCCCAGCACCCTGGGATGGTGCTTAGTCCCTTCCCCAACTTCACACATGAGAACAGATAAGATGAAAACAGGATGCTTTCATAAGACATTTCCTTGTAAACTCAATAGCCATGTCCAGTGCCTTTTCGAGCCTGATCACACCTGGAGAGGTCTCAGCATCATTAGCAGTCTCACAGCTGAAGGTCCCGGGACTACTCCTCTTCTTCCCCAGCACACAGTGGCACGCAGAAAGAGACTCTCCGTCAAATGAAGAGATCAACTTCAGGACCACTACTGCAGACCAAGGGTGTTGTGGGGAGTGACTGTGGGAACCAGTGGCACAGCTGTTCCTTTTAGCAGTCCCTCTCTCCAGAGCTTGCCACACTGCAAGTGCTTGAAGAGATGGAAAGATATAAACAAGGAAAAGAGAGGGAAAGCTGCCTAAATCAAACCCAAGCCTTGACAAAACAAAGACATGGACCAGTTGCAAGTCCTGCGTGAACAGCAAGTGGCAGACGCTTCAAGAGCAGGTCAAATGTAACCCCAAATATTCAGTAACAAAGAGTCTCTAAAATGCTACATTTCCATGGGAAGCCTTGAACAGGTTGACCCAGGTGTGGCAGTGGCTTGCAAGGCAGTGCTGCTCCAGGACATCTTGCTGGTACACTTGCTCACATCTCTTCATCCCTGTCTTTGAGCACTGGGAAAAAGGGAGATTGTTTTGCTACTGATATGTCATTCTTGGGAATGGGAAAGAAAGGGACCATGGGACTGGGATCACATTGCTGCAGACTATGGAGAGCTTGTGGGCTGGTGGCCGTCCTCCAGCACTGCACTGCTCCAATGGCTCCCACAGTGGGCACACACAGGATGATGGATCATGGAGAGTAGCATGGGTGCTGCCAGGAGGCACAGGGACTCTTCGAGGACCCACAGGCATGTTGGCTTTCCTGGCTTTGCAGCCCTAGCCCTTTTGGTCTCTCTTCTAATGGAAATTAAAAGGGACAGCACTACATAAGCATACCCAAAGTGCTTGTGCCCTTGTTGAAAAGGTGCTACGTTCCAAAAAGGACAGAAACAAACCAGTTAAGTGCTGGGTTTCTTTTAGCTCTGCAGATAAGGGATCCAGGGACAGCAGAGGATCTGGCTCTTCAGACAGCAAAACCTGGGTGCCTTGTGAGGGTAAAAAATGGAGACAAGGCAGCTTGGTGGATTGAGTCAGCCAACTCAGGAACACCTTCAGAGGTGACTGTGGATCTGCCTATGGAGCAATGGATGCATCTCGTCCCTGGCAGCTGTCTCCACTCTAGAGCACCTTGCTCCTAATACATGAACCAAAGAGGGCTCAACTCTCCTTTGCAGAGGATTCTTTAATTGCTGTGAGGGGCATCCAAGCATCCTTTCTCCTGGAGAAGTGCTGGACAAAACAGTCTGAAGCTCAAGAAGAAGCAGAGCCTGTTCTGCCCCCAGCCAGCCCTGGCCCCGCAGGGTCCTGAGGCTGCTGCATTACAGGAAAGAGGAACAGAGCACAGGTGCTGGTCGTGGGCAGAGCAGCAGCCAGGACACCTGATTTCTGAAGGGGCAAGAGATGGCTGCTGCTTTCCAGTGCAGCGAAGGTGCAAAGCAAAGTCATCATCTGGCCTTAAAAAGTCAAAAGAATTCAGAAAAAAAGGCAAAATGAGGAGAAGCTCCTTTGGAGTGTCCCTTGGAAATGGTGTCAGCACAGGCCCCGCCACAGGATCATAGTAAGGGAAAAAACCCAAATCTTTCTCAGCTGCTGAGCAAAGGCAAGAACAGCCCTTCAATGGTTCTGAGCACAGACGCAGGCAGTCAGTCCCTTCCCATGTCTGGGTGAGTGGAGTAGTGGTTTCAGTCCCCAGCTGTTACACCTTCCACAGTGCTCCCTCATCCCTCAACACCCCCTGAACCAGTGCAGTCACAGCAGGACATGGGGACATCTGTGGTGCTAAGATAGGCCAGTCCCACATCCACCCTCCATCCCTGCAGCCACCCCCAAGGCCTGGGGTCAGCCTGTACCCAGCACTGGAAGAGAAGGGCAGTGTGGAGGGAAGAAGATGGGAGAGGAAGTGGTGAGAGAGCAGAGATGTGGCATCTGAAAGGACATGAGCAGGACATGAAAAGCTGCGGTCGGTTGGGGGAATCTCTGTCCTGGCCAGACAGTTTAGCAGCACCAATGCTGAGGGAGAGTCCTGATCAGACCAAGAAAAGTCACTTTAAGGTGTCATCAGCATTCTTGAACATGAGGATGGCATTGTAGATCTTGAGTGCCGGGCCCAGCTTGACACTCATAATCTTGACTATGTCAGCCTGCGTCAGCAAAAGGAACGCCTCGCCATCGATCATCTGGGGAGGAGAGCAGGAACAAAGGTACTCACCAAAAATCCAGGCTGGCTTTCCTAGGGACAGCCAGCACCAGCGCGACCTGGAAATCTGCACGGTCCCACTAAGAGGTGAGCCCAGGGAGCTGGGCAGGGGCCACCCACAGCACTCCCACATTGCCCCAGATAAACTACGGCTGGGAGCTTGTGTGCCCAGGAACAGGGCAGAGGGGGAAGGCCCTTCCAGGGGCCATCCCAGCACCTCACACTGCAGCCAGGCTGGGATTCTGCACTGGAGACCAAAGGGCACAGCACAGGGACATCAGACACACACCCGTCCATCCATTCCCTGCTCCAGGTCCCGGCACACTTGGAGGCTGCCCCCAGCTCAGCTTTGCCTGCCTAAGCACCATTAAAGCACAGGAGCCTTTTACAAACAGGCTGGGACAGTGGATGTCCCCAGTGTGGCCACCATCAGCTTGCCCTGGGGATCAGAGCCACAGAGGGGTCAAAATCATCAACTCTGGTTGACAAACAGCAATGCCACCCAAGCACCATAATGGTGAGAGGGTGCAGACAGGGGAAGATGAAAGGGTGAGGAGGAAGCAGCTTCCCTCAGGAGGTGATAGTGCTATTAAGGTTGCAGCACCATCCTCCTCCATTTCCCCATCCTAATCTCAGTGGGGCCCTGCCTCCCCCTGCCAGGAGAAGAGGGCAGCACAGCTCTCCTCGGGCCCGTATCTGCACAGCCAGGCAGGTGCACACTCGAGTGCAGTGGGGCTGCAGTGCTGGATGCACCCTCAGCATCCAGCAGCAATCTACTCCAGGAAGGCAACTGGCCAATTCCTCCCAGCCCTGTTGGCAAACAGCTGTCCTTGGCCACCTGGTCTCATCCTCCAGCCCTTCTCACCTCATCCTTGAAGAGCTTGGCTTGGTCCTCACAACCCGTCAGAGTCTGAACAAAGCTAAACACCTTGGAGTAAATGGAGAAAACTGTCAAGACAGAGCAATGGCTCTGGCTGGAGACCCCCCTGAGCCCACACCCTCACTGCCACAGAGGCATTTTGTGCCCTGTATGGTGCCAAGTGGCTGTTGGAGCAAAGGCTGCAATTGCTTCACCCTCCCATACCCAGAGCCCACCCCTGGATCCAGGCACAGACACTGGCCCCAGAACAGCAAATGCTTCAGCAGCTTCATCTCCTACAAGCACGTCCAGCACAGCAAGAGGTTTCCCACCAAGGGACTGGGAAATGAGAGGGGCACACAGGGGGTAATGGGAAAATCAGGGATTATTAAGACTGGCAAAGCCCTCTGGGATCATCAAGTCCAACCATTAACCCAGCACTGCCAAGCCCACCACTAACCCACGTCCCAAGGTGCCACATCCACACCGCTTCTGGACACTTCCAGGAATGGTCACTCTACCTCTGCCCTGGGCAGCCTGTCCCAGTGCCTGGGATCAGGCAGGGCTGGATGCTGGGCCTGGTGCCAGAGCTCCTCCAGCTACTCAGGCCTTAAGAGGGGCCATCCCAGATGCCCAAGGAAGTGAATGAAGGTGATGGTGAAGAATCTGAGGTAAAGATTTCTCTTTCAGACCAAACAGGCACTGCTTATCTGCAGAGTCTGGGCTTTAATTTTTTAATTTGGCAAAGGTGAAACTTTGGACAACTGTAACATGCTAAATTAAGAGACTGCTATTTGTCTCCCCCTGCCTGCCCTGGGTCTGGGGAAGCGTCATATTCAAAACCAAGTGAGAACCTGGTTGTTCTGCATGTGCTTCCCAGGAGCTGCCTTCAGGGCTTGTGCCCCCCACCAGTGTGTCCATTGGACCACCACACCAGCATGTCCAGTGGACCATCTCCTCACTAGCCCAGAAGAGTGACCACTGAAGCCCCTGCATGCCTGGTGCATCTGCCATGGTGCTGCACAGCCAGGCAGGTGCTCCCAGCCATGCCAGAGGACCAGGGGCCAGCATGAAATGTTCCAAACCATCTCACCTCATCAATGGTCCACTTGGCCACCGTGGCTGCTGTGATGCCAGCCACCCCTGGCAGCAGCTTGCAGTGCTGCTCCCAGCACAGGGACAGGGAGCGGTCGGGGTGGGCAGACAGGGCGGACATGAAGAGAGACTGGTGCATGTTGTCTGAAGAAATAGCTGGGGATAAAAATGCAAGATGTGATACGAGGTAGAAGGACAAGAACATCTCATTGTATCCTACAAGCCCTGGGGAGAGCCTTGCTCAGGGGAGGGTGAAGGGGTGGCAGCAGTCTGATAAGGTCCAAGTGTCAAGAGCTATGGGTTGTCCCCTGATTTACTAGGCTATCAGTGTATCCAAGTGTTCTGTTTGGTGGGATTTGGGATAGAAATTTAGAGACAAGCTTGGTTTTGCACTTTTCTTACCATTTTTTATCATTCATTTTTCATACTGTACTAGGTTTATGTGTCAAATTTCACACCAGAATGCCTTCCCATATAATTCAGTTCATTTCACATTTTTAACAAAAGTTTTCACTTGCTCTCTGCTCCAAGGGGTCAAGGATGGCTCCCAAGAAAAGCTCTTTTTCATTCACCCCTAGCACTAGGGTAGATGGCCCATGGAGACTGGCAGGGATAAATATCAGGCATCGACTTCTGTCAGGCATCAGAACTAAAGACCAAGGAAACTGTTCATCATCAGTTTCTGTGCAGCAGCAATAATTTGGCATTTCACAACCATACTGAAATTTTGGGGCACAGCATTCCATTATCCCTGTTCGAAGAGGACAAAGCACTGCAGAAAATAGAGAGGATCCTTATTCCCTGCCCTAAATCTCTCGAAGATTCAGAGACATAACCCAAGAACCATGCTTGAGGGAGCTGACAGAACTCTAGTATGAGGCAGGGACATTCCTTGTCGATGATCAAATCTGGCAGTCAACCACAAGCCCCTCACTGGGACAGACCTGTGTGAGCCAAGGGAGATCTGTCCCCAGCAGCCACCACCCCAGCTCTGCCAGCCCTGCAATGACACTGTGGCAGAAGACGGCACTTACTCTGGAAGTCTTCCTGCTGGATCTTCCGGTACTTTGGAGGTCTCCCTCTAAAGAGACAGGAAGACTGATGTCCAACAGGGCTGGGACTTGGCCCAAGGGCCCTCCTCCACACCACACAGAGCAATGCCTCAGCAGTGGGAGCAGGGATTACCACTTGGACCCTCACCCAAAGGGTTGATAGCTAAAGGCAGGAAATGTGGGAAGAAAAACCAAGAGAAGTGCCCAACAGAGCTGAAAGGACCAAGGCCAGCTGCCAGTGATGATGCTGCCCTGAGGCCAAGGAGCCTCTCTGTCCGGGTCATCCCTCCCATGGCAGGTGGTGATGGCACAGGGGCCCTGCACAGGGCTCACTGGCTGTGCTCCTACCTCCCATGGTGCCGAGATTTCTTTCGCTGAGGGAAGCCAATCAGGTTCCTCTTGCGAGTTGAGGCCTCAGTGTCGGACAAGTCAGCCTTCAGCCTGCCCTGGTTCTTCTCTGCCAGCGGGCACCCTGAGAGGCAGTAATGGGCCGTGAATCTCCCCGTCACGTGGCCTGACCCGTCACAGCCTGGCGTGGGGCACTTCCTAGAGAACAGAGGGGAGACAAGCATTGGACCCAGCTTGGAGTAGCACAGGGGGACCAGCCAGCAGGGCCACCTTTCTGCCTCCAAGCATGGTTTGCCATAGCCCTGGTCAGGGAAAGCAGAGTAAAGATGTGCTGCCCAAATTCCGGGAGTGAGGGCACTGGGTGCCCAGGCAGAGCACACCCAGTCCCTTCAGGTAGAAGCACTTGTCCATTTGCCATCACATCAAGCCTGTGCAAGTCACCACAGTGCTGAATGAGCAGGTTATCGGACCTGCCTTGCCCACCCTCATGGATACTTCACCATACTGGCTCCTCCTGACTCCAGCCTAGCACTGGGGTTGGCACTAGACTGAGCCTGTTATCCCCTGGAAGAGGTCCCGCAAGTGACTGCCTGAGCTGGGGAGCTGCACTGTTCCTTCTCGGGACTTCCCAGATCAGCCTCACAGTGAAAGGCATCCACGAGGGATGGCAGGAACAGTGTTCTCACAGCTGGTGTCAGGGAACAGCATCTTACAGGCAGGGTCCTCTCCAAAGCCTATAGGTCCCCACAGGTAGATGAGCACACAGGGCACCCTAGAGGGCTCTGGGGGCCACAAGACAGGCACCGGAGAGGATCACAGGGGTTACACCAGCTGTGAGCTCCATGCTGCCTTGGGGCCCAGCCTGGGGAGAGCAGGGGTCTGGGTGGGTGCAGGGAAGGAGTGGATGCTGGTGGGGGTGGCAGAGGAAGAGCTGGCATGGACAGGCAGGGAAGCTGTACCTCTCTGAGCTGTGCTGGGGAGCTCACCTGTGGTGAAAGCTGTACTTTGAACTCTTGGTGTGAGGGATGCTCTTGCAGCCCAGGGTTGGGCAGCCCGCATGGGCAGAGGAGGCTGGTTCCTTTGGCCCTACACCAGGAGGAGAAACAGGAGAGAGACTTTCATGGCTGTAAGCCCAGGCAGAGACAGGGCACTGGGCTCCCTGCCTGCCCTAAACAGGGAAGGCTTTTCCAACTGACAAATCCATGGAAAGGTCCTTCCTCTCTGCCCATCCATGTCCAGCACCCACCCTCTCATTTCTGTTCAGGCAGCAACACTGGGGGTCTGGCATGTTCACACCCTGTGATGAGGGACTGACACAGGTGCAAGACTTACTGAGAGGAGGCTGCAGTGGGTGTCCTGTTTTTGAGCACCAGCCTACGGGGTGGATGTCTGGATGATCCGCATCAATCCAGAAATCATAGATGTGGCTCCAGCCATCAAAATGGATCTGGAAAAACAAGCAGAGAGGTTACACTTCAAAGTGCAGGACACATCCCTGAGGAGCTCTGGAGCTCTCCAAGTTGCCAGCAAGCAGCAGGGTAGAGCTGAACTGCAGCATAAGGCTCTTCTCTACTCCTGGAGCCAGTCACTGAGACCTGTCAGCCTCTGCACAGTAGGCTTTGACAGACCTCCACTCCCAGTGAGCTGGGAAGGGCAGGAGCAAGCCAGCACAGTGCCTGGACACTGATCCTCCAGCACCCACCTTTATCCTGTGATCTTCCACATCCTCCACACTGGCCACTCGGATGAAGGAAGGAGTCCTCCTGTCCACTGCCTCCAGCTTCATGTTGACCAGGAAGCCATGGGGCGGGCGCTGGAAGAACCCAGATCAGCGGGGAGCAGGGCCATGCTTCAGGCTTCCTGCACCCCTTGGCAGCTCTCTCAGCAGCGCGTGCTCCTCAATCCCACTTTCAAGCCCTGGCTTGGCTGGGGAAAAGCCATCCCAGATCACAGTGGCAACAGGAGAGAGTGGGAACAGGCCTCTTGAATCTGAGCTGTGTTTTAACAAGATAGGGAAGCTGCCCCAGGGAAGAAGGTCTCTAAGAGACACATTTTGGGGATCTATATTGCAACCACACTTGGCTGGACGCAGCTGCTGATGGTGCAGTTGGAGACAAAAACTAATCAAGCAAACCTAAATTATTTCCCATCACCCATTTTCTGTCTAGCCAAAGGGATGGTCATACTTCTCATTTTTCCCACTACTTGCCCTGACTTCTGAGCCTTGAGTGTAGATCCAAATCCAGGTCTGTGGCAGGAGAATACAGGACATCACTGGACTTCTCATAAAAGACCTACCAGTGGAGAAAACCCAAATTCCTGTTGAGCTGGAGTGGAGCAAATGATGTGGCACTCACCACTTTAAAGGCCCAAGCTGGGACAGCAGATGCTCCAGTTTCCTTCAAGTACTTTTCCCAGGTGAAGTTGTCAGGATTAGGATAATCTGGAAGGGGGAAGATGAAGAAGGTGAGACATGCCTGCAGGAAGACAGCAAGTACCTCAGAACATCCCACTGCCTTCAAGGGCCAACCAAGTCTGTGCCAGGCACACAGGAATCTGGGAGACAGCAAGAAGTGCTACTATTTTCTCATGGACCATGAAACCCAGGACACAAGGAAGCAGAAAACATCTGGCTGTGCACAGACAGCTTGGGTCCTCCTTGTTGTCTCCTAGTGTGGAGACTTGGCCTAACACAACCACCATGCTGCACCTGAACATGTGTACAGGAGCCTTAGCAGGTACATGCTGCCTCACTGGCTGTGACCTTGCTGAAGGAAACTGTCTGGACCTCCAGATAAGCAAGGACCATGGAGTTTGTGCCCCCAGGACCCCCATGCCACCCTGAGAAGCCTGTCCCCAAGGGGATGCCCTCCCAGGCCACTGACTCACCTTGAGGAGGTGTGAGAGGTTTGCCATGCTCATGACACCATCCAACTGGGTGGATGTATGGACTGCTGGGGTCACACCTAGAAAACACACCCAAGCTCTTACAACGGGCTGAAATACTCAGCTCATCACCACAGGTTGTGGGGGCCCAGGGAAGGACATTTGGCAGTGCCCTCAGACCTGTACCACCAGCAAAAGCCCCTGAAGAAATGGAGGTTTTCTCCAGCACTCTTGTCCCTGAGTGACTCAAGGAACTCCAGGGCCCAGCAAGGCAGGGGCTAGAGCAGGCGAACTCAGCTCTGAGGGGCAGACATGCACAGGCCTCTGCCCAGGGAACAGCAGCCCTTTGCTATAAGCAGGGAGGCAGGATATGCCCCTCCAGAGCTTGGAGCAGTGAGACTGCTCCAAGGTAGTGGGGTGGGCTCATGTCCCCAGCATGGCTCCCAGTCAGCCACAGTACCCTCAGGAGATACTGCTTTGCAGGTCTGCACTGGGATAGAGCAGGCAGCTGCCCAGCACCAGATGGGGACAGAACGTGCTGTAGCACCACAGCCCTTTGAGGTGAGAAGAGGTCAGAGAGCTCCAACCATAAAGGTAAAAAGCTGTTCTTAGGACCCTGGCTGTGGTAACGGCCCTTTTAATTGGCATTAATCAGCCTCGACTGGGACACCTCCCTGTCCCGGCCACAGTCCCCCGCCTACAGACACAGGAGCTGCTTTTCAAGATCAGGCCTTCAGCCTCTGCAGTGCAGGTGATCCTGTCTCCCAAGTTGCTTCAGGCTGAGCCCACAGCATGAGATCATGCTCCATGTCAGCTACAGAGCCACGGCAACATTCCAGAAGGTGACACGGAACAGGTAATGGTTTGTCCCTCAGCACAGGAGGGTGACCCTCTGCCTCCCTGGACCACTCATGGCCTCTCTGCAGCAGCATGCTGGGATTGGCCCATGCCTTCCCAAGCACCCCGTCACTCTTGCTGAAGCAGCGGCAGAGCGTGTCCCCACCACTGGCACTCCAGGAGCCTCTGTGCACTTACCAGTAGTCATAAGTATCATCCCAGTTGTCAAAGTGCACCAAAAAGCGATTGTCCACCACATCAGTCACTGTGGCAACACAGATCAGGGAAGGGTTCATGCGGTCCACAGCTTCAAGCTTCATGCCCACCTTGAAGCCTGGAGAAGCCTCGTGCTGGCAGGAGAGAGGGGCAAGCTGCAGCACAGCTCCTTCCTCACCACTTCCCTCGCCTGCTGCAAGGAGGTACCTGCCCAAACCCTCCCAAAACCAGACCCTCTCTGGCCTCCAGGCAGGCCCAGGGCCACTCAGGCTCCCAGAAGGGCAGTGCCCTGCTGTATACCCAAGGAAAGAGGCAGAGGGTAAGTAACTCAGCTTGGCCACACAAAGAAAGAGGAAAAGTGATCTTCAGACCCTCAGGATCTTCTATAAACAGTAACCTCCAAGACAAAAACAGCCTCCAACTGACACTAGTTCCGATTTTGTCACAAAACACTTGTTTGATGTCACAGTCCTTCAGTGTCAGCAGTGATCAATGCCCTAGACATGGCAGGAGTAGCTGGGATGGGGCCCTTCTCCCTTCTGAGCCTTTATTTCTTGGATCCGAAATCTGTGTAAAATCCTGCATCATACATACTGGTGGAATTGTTGCAGCAATGAACAGCATGGTTGAGACACAATAAATAAGTTAGATAGGCTGATTTATCAGAGGAAGGTTGAGCTTCCTCTGCAGCTGACAAAGAAACAATCAGCGTTTTGCATTCTGCTACATTCCCTCTTCCTTTAACCAAGCTTCCATGTGAAAAAAATAGGCAGACACATAAACAAGGAACACACATAATAGAGACAAATGTATTATATGTATGAAACATTAACTGATTTTTTTTAGCAAAATAATTGTTGACAGCAGCAGTTACTTCTCCTTACCAATACTTCTGTAACAGATTTAACTGTCCATTAGACCAACCTGGATGAATCAGTGAATCAGACCAGCACCAATTTTGGGCACACCAAACTAGTGTCCAAGCTACAGACCCTGAGAAGCAAAGTGTGCCACAGCCAGCAGCACATACTGCTGACCCTCTGCACTGTGGGCTTGAGAAGTGTGGGGTGAACAGAGCACAGCCCAGTGCTGGCAGAGGCATTTTGCTCAGCTGGAGCAGAAAACTCACACCTGAAACTGTAGGCTCTGGTAGGAAGGAGATGCTGCTACTCACAGTGTTTCGGACCAAGAAGAGGTGCTTAGGAGCTGCCTGAGCCTTTGTTAACTTCAGGTAGTTTGTCCAGCTGAATTCTTCTTCCTTATAACCTACAACCCCTCAGGAAGAGAAACGAGAGCAGTGGGCTCACAGCCAGGAGGTGGTGAGGGTGACCCTGGCCATCCCTGGCATCATCCCAGCAGGCACGTCCTGCTGCAGGCAGACAAGATCCACAGCAGCCCTGGGATGCCCAAAGCCCATGGCTTAGGCCCAATGGATGGTTTTGAAGGGGTGTTATGAAATGTGAGCAGTGGAAATCCAGAGTGCAGCTCCTGCACAGAGAGAATCAGTCCCGCCTGTTGACTCTAGCCTGGCAATGGGACATCCAACAGGGCTTTGCCCCAAAATGTTAGCAAGAAGACATAGGTCTGTTTCTTTCAGGTGCCTGAAAGAGACAGGTTGTCCTGTGGAACCCCCCCTGCCCCCAGGTATCCCTCCTGAGCCAGTATCCCAGCAGCATCCCTCCTGGTCCCCATGGAGCCACCCTATCCCCACTGGATGTTGCACATTTGGCCCTACTGTTCACCCCCCTCCTTCACCAGGACCCAGCACCCAAGACAAGATAACTGCTTACCTTTGGGGGGCTGGAGTTTGTGCCCTGTCTCCTCGAACCAACCAGCAGGGTGGATGTCAGGGGAGTCAGCATTCAGCCAGAAATCATGACACTCGGAGTAGCCATCAAAGTGGAGGCGCATCCGGTAACCACATACCTACCAGCAGGAAGGGCAGGAAAGGGAAAGGACCATGGAAATCTGCTGCTCTACCTGGCTGAGAGTCACATGCCCCACCCCTCCCACACACCATCTCAGCTTATATTGCTCTGGGAAGCCACAGGTCAAACACAGGCCAGTGCCCAAAGCAGGAGGCACAAGCCACCAAAGGGTGTCCAGCATGGAACAAGGTCAGTGCAAGGCCACCACAAGCCAGCCCTAAGAAGGGATGTTCAGGCTGGTGCATGAAATGTCACGGTGAGGCAACTTGCTGGATCCAGAAAGTGTGAAGATTCACTTTTCTGCATCTGGGGAAGCTGCTGATGCAGGGATTTTGGCTAAATGCCATGCTGGCTGCTTGGGAAGCACTGCGAGGCGAGTCTGTTTTGACTGGTAATGGCTGAGTGGAAAGCCCACACAGGCACAAGGAAGAGCAATGGGATGCCTCCACAATTCCATCTCAAGGGAATGTCCTAGAGGCATCAGCTCAAAGATAAGAAGCTGCTGCCATCACCACAACCCCTCCCCTCATGACCTGCTGTGTCAGGGTGATGGAGAGACCAACTAGGCCAGGGCATGACAGCAGCTCCATGGTACTGTGTCTTGTCCCTGTGAGCTGGCAGAGAACTCCCTCTTTGTCTGAGGTGCTGGAGCACCAGCTCATCTCCTGCATCAACAGGCAGACAAAGGCACTGACCCCACCTATTCCACAGGCCAGCTGGCAGCACCTTCCCTGCCCCAGAGTCCAAAGAACCCAGGAACATGGGAGGCACCTTACCTCAGCCACGGTTAGGATGAAGTACATAGATGGGTGCTGTGGGTCAATCCCCTCCAGCTTCATCCCCACTTTAAAGCCATTCTTGTGCTGGGAAGCTACTTGGTACTGGAAACAAAAATTAAACTACAATGTAAAAACCAACACAGGGAGCTGAGTCTAGAGGAGCAACCACCAGGCAAAGGTAGCTGCAGGGAGCAGGAGACTATGGGCCACAGGTTATGCTGTCATCCAACTTTTAATTCTTTTTCCATAGAAAAACACATCATTCCACCTCCTTGTTGGTTTGCATCTCTTGCTATTGGCAGTGCCCCTGGGCTAAAAGCTGCAGCTGGGGGGAGTGGGACAACCTGGCAGTTGGATGCCTGGGAGCAGGAGTGCAGCACAGTGAGGTGGCCTTGGGAGAGACCACACCTGGCCTACAGGAAGGGCTGGAAAGGCTCCACCACAATGCCAGAGTCACAGAGGTGTCCTAGGAAAAGGTGGGATGCTTGGGATGGGGAACAGCACCCTGCTGCAGAGTGGGACTCCAGGCAAATCAGCTGACCAGTCACCTCCAGGTGGAAATGGGAGCTTGATATTGCCCAATCCCACAAAATAGGGAAGCAAAGAAGAGAGGAGAAGGAGGAGGGAGGTGGAGGGGGGAGGGAAAGAAAAGAGAAGATGAAAGAGGGAAAAAGACAGGAAAATCCCAACTCACATCCTGGAAGAGATCTAAAGGGGCAGCGACAGCTTTCTGCTCCTCCAAGTAGGACGCCCAAGACCAGCCTTCTTTCTTCTCCTCACTGGCACCTGAGCGCAGCACAAACGCACACAAACGCTGCTGAGAGGCTGCTCCAGTGCCAGCCCTGCTGCCTCCAGGCAGCGCCGAGGGCAGGCGGGTCCCGCTGGGGCCATGCCTCTCTCATATACCGTCCTGCATCCCCGCCAAGCTCAGCACCATCCTGTCACCACCTCCTCTCCAGCCAACTTGGCCAGCGCGCGAGGAGGGACAGAACCAGGAGTCCCCATGCCCTGAATGTCCCCTGTCACTGTCCTAGTAAGGCACCTGGGCTACTGGAAGGTGCCCCTGCCCATGGCAGGGAGGTTGGAATAAGATGACCTTTAAGGTCCCTTCCAGCCCAAACCATTTCATTATTTTATGATTCTAAGGAGCCCGAGGGACAAGCCATCCTGGGCAAAACATCAGGACACTCTGCAACCAGGTCCTCCTCCAGTCAATAAATCTGATAAGTCCACACCACTGATAGAGTTGGGACAACCAGCAGGATCCATGCAGGGGTCTGGGAATCATTCCCAGCTGCAAAGGGCTCCCAGCCAGTCAAACCAGCAGCAGGTTCACCTCCCAGCTCTGCTGTCCTCTGCTCTGAGACAACAACCTGACACACCAGGGCCACCCTGATGCCCTAGAGATGCCTTTACCAAAAAAGAAGATAGACTCCACAGGCATGGAGGTGACCCTTCATGCCTTTGAGAAAGGCTTCGCCAGAGGCACATGAGACATAACCCAAGTTTCTTGCCCTCCAGCCACTTTCTCTCCCTATTTTGTAGCACCTGAAGGGACTTGAGGAGTGCTGTGCCTGCCTATTCCAGCACTGAGGGAACCACAGCTCCAGGTCAGCCATGGCAGCTTCGTGTAGGACAGGCCAGAAATGCACAGCAAAAAACAGACTGAATTCATTCCTCCCTTACGTGCAGGCGAAGTGGAGATAGAAAAAATAAAAACTTATGGAAGAAATTAAAGCTGACCTTCAGTGAGCAAAGTGAATAACCTAGGTGCTTCACTTATATTTCACACCTTTAGTATTCTTTAGGACATAGAAAAAGTGCTAGGCCTGGCTGGAGAATCTGTGAGTGCAAGCTCTGCACTTCCGGAGAATGACAAATACACCAGGAGACAGAGCATACACTGTCAATGTTGCACTGAAGCATGCAGGTATGCATTTTCTTTGCTGATGTACTTCTAAAATAAGAGAAAATAACATGCTGAAATAACAAGGCTCAGCACTGCTTACTTGTATGCAGCACTACTTAATTGTATGCAGCAGGGAAGGTTATATGCTCTGGGCTCAGAAGACAAGCGGTGGGAGATTCCTTTTTAACAGTGGTTAACTCAGTGTTACATCAGGGACATGACACCTGGCCCCTGCCACTGTGCCTGCACATGGCTATCGAGAAGAGTATGTAGCTAGAACATTTTCTTTTTAAAATTGAGTATGACCTTTCACTACTCAAAGACAAAAGGTTTCCCATAAATGTTTATTTTCATTATTTCCCCAAGTTTTCCTTCTCCCTCACCCCCATCATACTGCAGGCAAAAAAACAAGCAAGCAAACACTGCCTCCCTCAGCTTGTCTCCTCTCTGTTGACAGCTGTGCTTTTGAGATCTCTGACACAATCCAGGAATAGATCCCCACAAGATGAGACAACCCCAAATCACACAGCTTCAGTGGCACCACACCTACAGGAGCAGCTCCCAAACTTGTGAGCTCCTGATGACACGAGGGAAGTTCACCGTAAGCCCATCCCAAGGGAGGGCAAAGCCAGACATGGCGCAGAGTCCTCTTATTGCTCAGCATAGTGTCTCCGGGAGCAAGCACAGTATCCACGAGCCAGGAACAAATTTAGCTCCTGAGGGGAGGGACAGTACTGTACAGCACAGGCCAGCGCCTGAAGCAGACATAGCCATATCTGTAGGGGTGCACCCTTCCCAAGGAGAGAAAGAGAGGAAAGGAGAGAAAAATGGAAAGAGACAGAGAGAGCAGGATCAAGCAAGCAGAGTAGCTCACAAGCCTTCAGGAACATGTACCAGTGCATTGCACTGGGTGTTTTACTCTACTGGAGCACCAAAATGGTCTAGCCCCACAGTGGGACTCCACCAGCCATGGTGAGAGCGCTGACCCCACCACCCGTCTGACCCTCCGTACCGTGCTGGCTCCCATTCCACGCCTCAGCCTCCGGATTGCTCATGGCAGAGTCTCCCACAGAGCTTTTCCTCTCTTCCTGCTTTTCCTCCTAGACATGAGAGCAGAGAAAACAAAAACCCAGGTCTGCACAGAGACTTAGGCCGCGTGTTGTACCCTCACACCAGTGCCAAGGGCCTTACTGTGCCTCCATGACGTCCCTGATTTGACCAATGCTTGGTCCAGAAATGGGCTGCAAGACAATCTGATGATGGGAGGGTGCAGGGGATTTTGGTGCTCAGTGGTAACAATCACACCTGGAATGGATCTGTTATAGTCAGGGCTGGCAAGCAGACTTTCCTTGCCATGTCAAAGTCTCTCCCTTCTCCAGGACATGTCTAGCACTGCCCAGCCCATGGCAGACAAGCCAAACAACCAGTCCAGTGTTAGATGCCCTGATGCCCCACACATTCAAGTCTTTTTGGCCTTAACAGTCAGTGGGTTACCCCTTTACCTACAAATGACACAGCCCCGAAAAGCCTTGATGAGAACTGTGCACACTCACAGTGCACACAGGGGTGGCCCATGGACCCCCCTTGACACTGGCACATCTGCACACATGCCTTCTCTGCTCTCATCCTACCATTTGCTCAGATTCATATTCTTCCTCTGAAGGGCTCTGATAGTCCCTCCTCTTTCTTTTCTTCACAGGCTTGAGGATTTCGGTGGCATTGGTGCTGCTGGCAGAGTTTTCCACAATGACGGACCTGCACGGAGGAGGGGAGGGTAAAGCACTGTGGCACAGCATGTGACACTGGCTGGGGTGTTGGTAAGGTAGGGGCTGCTGGAGAGTCACTGTCCACCCATTTCTTACTCCCACATGCTCCCATTCCTCCTGACTAATGTATGCACTCCTCAGCACACAAGTTAGCAAGAGTTAGAACCAGGGACAGGTCACAGTTATCCTCACACACTTGGGTCTCAGAAACCTGAACACAGGGATGGATCAAAAGGGATCTAGTTTTGTAGCAAGGCTCTAAGCTGCACCAGAATCACAGAGATGCTGGTAAATGAGTCCTAGGAGTCACACATTGGTCACAGAGCGGCTGGGAATGCCTCCGTGATCCATGCCTTCCGCTGCTGCTCAGCCTGGAAGCACCCACTGCAGCAAGCTCCTGAAGCAGTCCTGCTCCAGCAGATATGTGTTTACGAGGCCACAAATTGGCCAGGAGAAAATCTGGCCGCTGTGCTTCCTGCATGCTTCCCCTGTGACAAGTCATCATCCCCTCACTCTGCAGCCTACAGGAATGAGCGGAACAAGAGGGATCCCCCAGAGGCAGATGTGCTCACATCCCTTGCTGGAGCACAAGGCCCAAGGGAGGGAGGGCAGATGGATGGATATGGCTCTGCAAGGTGCAGACTCCCCTTCCTTTACCTCTCTTTGAACTGCTGGTGACAGTGCTCGCTGCAGAAGCCCCTGCCTTCCCGGGCCCCATCCCACACATGTCTCCGGCCACAGGTATTGCAGTGGCACACGCTTTCTTCTGTGGGCAGCTTGCTCTGCTCTGGCACATCTGGGAGGAGAAAGGAGGAGCAGTGAGGCACGAGGTGCAGCAAAGGAAGGAGAGCAGAAGCAAGAGACATTTGCCTCACTCAGAGACCACAGCAGACAGCATATGCTGGATGGTGGTACCCACTCCTCACGTGCCACCATGGTGCCCTTACCACTAGCCACAGTAGGATCGTCTCTGCTGGTGGGTGCCACCTCTGAGTCCCCATCTTTTTCTGTGTGACCCTCCTTTACAGCTTCCACTGGAGGTATCTTATCAGCACTCACCACCTTCAGTGTCCCATACTCATTTATTCGAAACTATGTCATTGAACCAGAAAAACAAGGAAGAAGAGTTAACAAGGAGAACAGAAATGCAACTTGATAGCTAGTGGGTGCACCTGAGCTCTGAGAATGAGGGACATGGTTTGGTCACCGGTGTGTCCATGAAGATGACAGCTCTTCTGAGGACAGAGATGAGCACAGCACCCCAGTCTCCTCAGTGATGGACCCCTGCCTGCAGCCTGTGCTGGACACACCATGGACACTTGGGTGACCAGCTGGCAGAATAGCTGGAGGATGGCTGGAGCTGGCAGGTTGATGGCTGGAGGATGTGGCTGAGTAGCAGCTGAGAAATGGGTGCATTTTGTGCAAGCTATATCATGCACTGAGGGCTATCCCTAAAGGCACCCTCAGCCTGCTGAGTGCTGCTTCCAAGGTGAGTGCAGGAGCTGGGGGAGAGCCAGCTCCATGGTACAGCTTGAAAAGGAAAGATGTCCTGCACAGCATGTAGCACCACTGTGCCACCCTGTGCAGACCTGCTGCAGCCCTCCAGGCACCATGTAGGAGCTCTGCTAAGCTGCCAGGATAGGAGGGGCACAGGGATGGGGCACACGAAGAGCCAGAACAGCTGAGGGATCCTTCAGCAGGGCTGCAGGTACTGTCAGGGGCCATGTCACATCCTTGTGGTGCCTGCCTGGCTCAGGATGGGGAACTTACAAGGTCAAGGAGCTGCAGGGACTGGCAGAGGGGGCAAACACAGTAGTCCAGGGCTGAACTTACCCTCAGGTTACTCCCAGGCAAAGTAGCCACCCCATCTTTCCACTCCAGCACACGGACTGTGCTGCAGGTCTGCACCCCGCTGATCTGGGGAATGACAGTAGCTGTGATGGGCTCATTCCCTGTTCCCCTCTCTGGCCTCTCGGCCCCTGCGCTTCTCTGTGCTTCCCGGGGGAATCGCTGGATTTCTAAGGTGCTCGTGGGAAGGCTGATGGTAGTGGCATTTGCTTGAGAAGGGAAGAAAGGAGACAAACAGCCAGAGGCATACACAGAACACTTTACTGATTCAAACAAGGTTCAAATGCAGCACAAAATCACAGAGGACATGGTCTCCCAGCCAAGGGCTATGTTGTAGGCCACAAGCAGTCAGTGACCCAAAAAAACAGCAGCCAGCAATAGCTTGTGCTGGGGGGTGGCACCAACACTATCCACATGCAAGGGTTTTTCAGCCCGATCTCGGCCTCTTTCCGTGACCAGAATGCCCTGATGTAGTAGGAATGTCCTGGTGAGCTCCTGGACTGCAACTTCAGTTTAAAACTTTCAGTTTAGTTACATTTCAAAGGAATGCACCGTGTAGATCAGGGTCTCAGTGCAGTGAGAACTGAGGCACCAGAAGCAGGAAAAACTGGGGGATCTGCTTCTGAAGAACACCTCTGATCTCACCTAACACACATCCATGCTTTGATCACACGCCTTCTGAAAAACACCTGTCAGCTGGGCCAAAAAACTGTCCCAATTTTCAAGAAGGGTAAGAAGGATGACCCTGGAAATTATAGGCCTGTCAGTCTCACTACAGTGCCTGATAAAATTATGGAGAAGGTTATTCTCAGAGTTACTGGAAAACACTGGAGAGGTAACAGTTGTCAGTCACAGCCAACACAGGTTCACAAGCTGACCAAGGAAAGCCAAAAGATGGGTTTTTTTAGTATTTTAGCAAAGCTTTTGATACTGTCTCTCACAGTATCCTTCTAGACAAAGTATCCAGCACAGAGATCGACTAGTCCGTCATATGTTGGGTGAACAATTGGCTGATGGTTGTGCTCAGAAACTACAGGCTGGTGGCCATCACCAGTGGGGTACCCCAGGGAAACAGTTCCTCTTTAATATTTTTATAAATTACGTGTATGCAGGAATTAAATATACATTAAGTAACTTTATTGATGACACTAAGTTAGGAGGAGAGAGGGTTGGAGCTCAAGGGTTGAGAGGCCTAACAGAGAGAAAGGGATGGACCAGAGAGCTGGGCAATCACAAAGTGTATGAAATCTAACAAGAGTAACAGCTGGATTCTGCACCTGGGATGGGTAATCCTAGTTATATGCAGGAACTGGGGGACAAGCCCCAGTGGGAGCCAGCAGTGCTCTGGCAGCCCCAAGGGCCAGCCCTGTCCTGGGGGGGCATCAGGCCCAGCACCTCTGGCTGGATGAGGGGGGTCTGTCCTGCTCTGCTCTGCTCTGGGGCAGCCTCACTGCAACTCCTGGGGGCAGTTTGGGCACCTCAGCTCATGAAGCACATCAGAGGGCTCGAATGTGTCCAGAGGAGGGGTCCAGCATAGGAAAAGGGTTTGAGGGCAGGACTTAGAGGAGGTGCAGCTGAGGCCACTTGGCCCATTGAGCTCAGAGAAGAGAAGCTGAGGGGTGACCCCACCGCAGTCTGCACCTTCCTCACAGGGGCAGTGCAGGCAGGGGCTGAGCTCCTCTCTCTGGGGACCAGTGATGGGACACAAGGAGATGGGATGAAGGTGCATCACAGGAAGTTCAGATGGGACATTAAGCAAAGGTTCCTCGCCCAGAGAGTGCTCAGTCCCTGGAACAGGTTCACCAGGGAAGTGGTCATGACAGCAAGCCTGACAGAGCTTGGGGAGTGTCAGTCTCCACTGCTGCCAGTGGACAACAGTCTTATGGTTTAGTTCTAGGTGGTCCAGCCAGGATGAGGGAGTTGGACTTGATCCTTATGGATCCCTTCTAGCTTGAGATATTCTGTGACTCTGATATTGCAGCAGCCCAGGAGCCCACAGCCCTGCAGAGAAGGGACTCAGCACATGGTGCTGCCCTGGCACAGGGCTCCAGATATCAGGGCTTTGGTTTAAAACTCAAGAAGTTTTGACTGACCACAAATCATCCAAGTGACATGGAATAGCCACAGAGAACCTCTAAAATGGCAACAGCAGCATGGCTTTGCCTCCCAAGATTTGGGAGGAGCACAGACACATAAGGAGTGTGAGGTATCACTGTGTGGGGAGAAGGCTGGGGAGGCACCAGTTAGAGAGGACTGCTCCACATACCTGGTATGATGAAGGCAGTGGCTGGCAGGTGGGTGCTCTGCACAGCGCTCTCGGTCGTGACCACATGGACGCTGACCTCCCCAGCAGCATTGCCCTTCGTGCTCCTCACCACCTCCATCTCTGCCCTTCTGTCCATCACCGTGCCTGGGCACAGAGTGAGGCACTGCAGGAAAGAAATCAAGTTGGGTACCAGTACAAACACAACAAAGGAGTGAGAAAGTGATTGCAGAGGTAGGTCTTTGCATTTCCGCCATCTCCCAGTAGAAATCCCTTCAAGATCTATTAAAGGTCCATTAAACCCAACATAGAACAACATGAAGGTCACAGCTGGCATCAACATGACCCAGTAAAGCCCCTGTTGTGAGATCCCACCTCAGACCCTGCATATAACATGGGTTTTTTCTTACCTGACACCACCATAAGATGGTATGAGGATGGCAGGTCCACAAGATGCTCCTGGCTCCTCCAGGGGCCTACACTACTCCAATGCAGACTTTGACTGAGGGCCGGCAAATGCTACCCTGGAGCAGACAGAGGTCCATGAAGTTCCCCTTCCAGCTCTCCTGCTGGAGTGTCACCCTTGATCTTTTAATTGCCTTCAAGAAAGAATTTCACGAGTGCAAGGATTTGATGGAGGGGGGGACAGGGGTGAGTGGGGGGGAACTTGATGTCTGCGGCATGCAATTTCTCACAGGACTGGTGATGTTCAACCTCTTTAGCCATGAGGGTTTCAAGGAGTAGGCAAAGTGTCAAGGCCCTGAGGGCACTACTGAGTCTTACTGGCTGTGATCAGCCTCCCCTGGGACCCCCACCCATGGGCCCAGACGCTCCATGTTGCAGCAGGTCTGGCAGCAGTGGGACTGACCTCCTGGCTGGAATCCTGGCTTGATCTCAGGCCTTGCCTGAGCTCCAAGGGACATGGCCACAGTGTCCCTCCAGCTGCCTGCCTTGATTCCCTGTCCCTGGGGAGCAGCTGGCCCCTGCTGTGTCCCAGCAGGCTGGACAGTGCCTGCACCAGGATGTCCTCAGACCAGGGCCTGCCTGCAAGTCCAATGGAAGGATAGTGTTGCCTCTTGGTGCCCAGGGCACCTCGGTGAGGGAGGGCTCTTGGGGCTGCCCTAGTGAACAAGGCAACGGACATGCGTGGCCAGGCAAAAACGCAGCAGCACCCCCAGATGTGCTCAGGGAAGGCAGACCTCTCCATGCCTACTGAAAATGATGGTCCAGCTGTCATAGAGACTCCTGAAGTCTGAGGATGCTGGGTGAGGGAAGAATTTTGGATCTGCCCTGTTTCCCACACCTTCTTCAAAGCCCTTGTTGCCAGGATAGAGGCAGGGCTGCTGTGAGACTACAGAGGGCTACGGAAGGGACCATGACCGTTCCCTGGTTCCTTTTGATGCAACTTCATTTTGAAAGGGAAGATAGCCACATGGAAAAAAAAGATAATCGCTTTGGTGACATGGGGTTAAGTCTGCAACTTTAAAACCTGAGACATTAAGATAAAAGTGTCACCAACCAGAGGGTAGAGAGTGGATGGTATGCTCACATGAGGGGAAGATCTACTTCTTCTTCCCTCTCCCAGTGGTGCCAGGTTTGTGACCACAAACACCTGATTCTCAGCTGACAGACAGCATAGACCTTCCATAGGCCCTTCTGGAGCAGAAAAGAACTGTTAAGTGTCAGGACACCTGAAGAAACTGAGCAACTCAACTGGACACCAGATTCCAACTGAAAGACAAAATGAATTTGGCAGTCAGCCTGTTCTGGTGCTTCCTAATACCCACTAGGAATCTATCTTCCTTCTTAGGCACTTAAATTCAATCAATCTTCTATTCATCACTTGTGTTAAAAGTTTCAAGGACAACTGGTCATTTTGTGTGAGCTGCTGGCTCTCTTTTTTTAACGTAAACAGAAATTGGTACTAGAAATGCCTAGAAAGGAAGAAAAATAACTAGACCCAGTTCTCAGATTGGATGATGCTCCAACTCATCTCCATTCAGAAATCTATGACACAATAGCAAATACTTGCACAGGAGTGCCCTGCAGTAATCATCACACGTTCCACACTCTCCAAAACCTTGGGGGCTGTGCCAATGCTGTCAGGACTGGTTCTCCCATGGCTTAGGAGTTTGGGGTGAACAGAATGAATCTGGATTATAGATTGCAGTGCTATTCCTTAAAGTGGAAGAACTAAACAACTGAGATTTAGGACTTAAACTTCAGACAATCCCTCCTCCAACAACCTCCTGGGAAAGGCCTCATTGCACCGAAGGTGCAAGTCCCAGCACTGCACCACAGCTGGGCAGCCCAGCTCAGAGGTTCAGGAGCCCTCCAACCAGCCTGAGGTAGGCAGAGAAGCCTATCCAGTCCATGGCCTTGCCCTACAGTTGGACTCAGTGATCTCAGAGGTCTTCTCCAAGCTTACTGACACCATCATTCTACCACAAACTGCCCTTCCTGTTCCTCTATCTGCCCCTCAGCAGTGGTGTCTCCATGCTTTCCCCAGCACCTCTGGCTGGAGCACTGGACTCTTGCTGGTAGGACAGGTGTGGGCATGACAGGACAGCTGGGCTGCAGAGTTCCATCCCCACCTGCAGGAATGTGAACTGGGATTGGAGCTCATAGTTTTTAAAACCTGGTATAAAAATCTCTGGAAGCCCACCCTGTTGTGAAGTATATCAGGTCAGGAGCACTACCTATGGAAAAAAGGAGAAAAGAACAAGTTTCTGTACAGGGGATGAGCCACAGCTGTGATCTGTCTTAGCATCACTGTCACAGAAGGAGAAAGGCACTGGCACACATTCCTTTGGATAACCCTGCTCCTGAGAGCAGAAAAGGTGTCATGGAGAGGGTGCCCACAGCTGAGACAACTCTGGTGGCTTCAGCCCTTGGAGACAGAGCACAGGCAGGTACCACTGCCCCAGAGATCACTTCAAGAGATCTGCTGCAAGCCCTGGAATGACCTATATTACCACAGGCTAATTCAAGAACCTCAGGAGGTCTCTAGTTCAAGCTTCTGCTCCCAGCAGGGTTATCTATGTGATCAGACCAGGCTGTTCAGGGCTTTATCCAGCCCAGGCTTGAAAAACTAGCAGGATAGAATCCTGCAAATTAGCACAATAATTAGCAAACAAAACTAACACATTCCCTTGGATATTAGGAAAAGGATCTTTCCCTTTCCTAATTTGGCCCTAGGTGGCCAGGCACTGGAACAGGCTCTCCACGGCAGAGGTCACGGCCCCAAGGCTTCCAAAGCTCAAGGAGTGTTTGGACAACACTCCCAGGGACATGGTGGGATTGTTGGGGTGTCCTGTGCAGGGCCAGTGGTTCGACTCGATGATCCTTGTGCTCAGAATACTCTATAACTCTTTCTGCTGGCTGCTCTAGACAATGAACAAAAGCTTTATTTATTTATTTAGCTGGGATCTTAAAAAGCTTTTGCCTTACACATGCCCCAGTGACATCTGATAAAACTCTACTCACCTGGACAAGACCAGAATCAGGCCAACACTTTGCAGCTTTCAAAAATCCCACCAGCCAGCTTTTAAAGAGCAACTGTGCAGCTGCAGCTATTTCGGCCTTAACAGTGAGTCCCCAAGTTCTCCATTTTTCTTGTATTGGGTGTAACTCCACGTGTGTTACAGAGGGTGCAGGTGAGCCCCATGCCCCAGCCAGCCAGTCATTCCACCAGGACTCCACAGACCCACCCCTTCTACCTTCTGCTGAGGGACAGCCAAGGACATTGGGCTCCCACTCGGGAGAAGCCTGAAGGGAGAAAAGCCACCCCAGGAAACCCTGGCTACAAGCACACACACTGACCTATGGTCCCTGCACAGAGCACCACAACGTGAAGGTGGAGTTTTTCAAGACAACTGTCATCCAGAAGTGCTCTGCTCCCTCCTGCTTCGCTCTGGTGAAGCAGTTCCTGCAATCCTGTCCTCCATGTATGAGTACAGCCATGCACACAGCATGTGTCTGTGGTCAGACTGTCAGCCTATTCCAACCAGTTCTGACAGCAGGATTAGATGTCTCTGGAACAGTGGTCCAGTCAGAGACAAACCTTCACGTCTGGGAAACCAAGCACTGGCACAGAGAATGGGGTCCCTGCATGGCCCCTCACCTGACAGGGAAGGGCACCAGCATGGAGCACAGGCTGACCCTCCTGAGCACCTGAGAGTTGCTGGAGACACCGGTCTGTGCACACACATTCACACGGGCAAAGGAAACTGGCCACAAAACACACATTTTTAAGGCAACCAGGATCACTGATTCTGCTGCTCACAAGGCTTTAGCTCATCAAACAGCCACGCTCTGGACCAGCAACCCAGGGGCTTAGAAAGCACTTCTATGGTTGCTGTACACGTGAGTAACACATGTCCACATGAGCCTCCAGCTCTGCCACGGTCTCACACCCACCCTCTCCCAAAACCATGGCAAAGCCAGGGAATGATACACTGTTTGGAGAGAAGGGATACACTGCATGCAACAGGTCACAAAAGAGCATGAAGAAAAGCAGCTTCCAGCACAGAGCTGCTGCACAGCCCTGTCAGTGCTTTATAAAGCACAATCTGCTCAAAAGGGGGATTTCTTTTCATCACAAAATTGGCTTAAAATAATAATCATTCAAACAATATTAACATGTGTATTGGCTTTGTGGTTT
Source organism: Lophotriccus pileatus (assembly GCA_035583135.1). Taxonomy (NCBI): domain Eukaryota; kingdom Metazoa; phylum Chordata; class Aves; order Passeriformes; family Tyrannidae; genus Lophotriccus; species Lophotriccus pileatus. Next base: position 770,562 of record JAWWES010000051.1, read on the forward strand.
CTTGGATTTTTAAATATTCCTGAAACCTGCACTGGTACATGCTGAGGGCCATCCAGCTGGGAGGCAGCTCGCAGGAAAGGCCATGGGAATCCTGGGATGCCCATGAGCCAGCAATGTGCTCCTGCAGCAAAGGAGAATAGTGTCCTGGGCTGCACTGGGAGCAGTGTCACAGCTGCTGGAGGGAGGGGACCCTTCCCTCTGCTCTGCACCAGAGGCCACCCCTGGAGTGCTGGGCCCAGAGCTGGGCTGCCCAGTACAAGAGACTGGGACAGACTGGAGAGAGCCCAGCACAGGGCCATGACGGCGATGGAGGGACTGGAGCATCTCTGCCATGAGGAGAGGCTGAGAGAGCTGGGACTGCCTGGCCTGGAGCAGAGCAGACTCTGGGGATCTCACCTGTGTGGATAAATACCTGGAGGGAGGGTGCAGAAAGGACGGGGCCAGGCTCTGCTCAGCAGTGCCCAGGGACAGACCCAGGGGCCACGGGCACAAACTGACACACGGGAGGGGCCCTCTGAGCATCAGAACACGCTTTTCCACTGGGAGGGTGCTGACCACTGGTGCAGGTGCTCAGGGAGGTGGTGGAGTCTCCATCCGTGGAGAGACTCGAAAGCTGCCGGGACACATCCTGGGCACCCAGTCTGGGTGGCCCTGAGGGAGCAGGGACTGGGCAGAGGTCCCTCCAACCTCACCCAGGCTGTGATCCTACCCCAGCACTATTGGCAGAAATGTGAAATGGGCATGAAGTCATGTGTTGGTGAGGGGTTAGGCAGTTCTGAGAGGCCGGGAATGGGTCATGGTGTCTTCCTGGGTGGGCAAGGTAATTTATTGCACCTTTCTCCAGTCTGGTGATGGCTTGCACCTTTGGTGCCTTCTCTGCTGCCACCATTTGCCTCAGCAGCAGCAGCTTCTACATGGCAGAGAAGATGTTCCTGCTCTTCTCCCTGGTCTGAAGATGGAGGCCACAGACTGCCAGTGCCGGGGTGTGGGAGGCTTTTGTGGCTCTGCTGTGTCCCGGCTGCGCTTGCGGGCCGCGTCAACAGCAGCAGATGTGGCACCCCAGTGGGTGAGGAGGACACGTGTGTGCGGTCCTGGGTAGATGGTGCTGGGCAGTGTTGGGTGGCACCAGGGCACAGGGCTCGGTGTCCCCAGCTGAGTGCCCTGGAGGGCTGCAGTGGGCTCCAGGCACGTGCCACTTGGAGCGTGGAGGCCATTCAGGGGCATGGGGGTGCAGGGTCTGCTCCCCCAAGGGCACCTGGTCAGAGGAGCTGGGAACAACAAGCCAGCCCTTGTGGTCATGGGGCAAGGGAGGTGACGAGGTTGGACCTGACCAGTGGCACAGTGCCTTGGGAAGGGTGTGGGCAGCAGGAGAACTGCTTTTTTTTTTTTTTTTTTTAGCTGTGAGGATTCAGGAAGGGAGGAAGACAAGCCTCCTTGCTCCCAGTGCCTGGGGGCCTCTCAAGAGGCTACAGGCAACTGGAACTTCGCCACAGGTCAGATTGTAACCTGGGGAGAGTGGAGGGGGCCAGTGGGATTCTAAAAGTGGAGGAGGAGGGAGGAACAAAGGAGTAGGGAGAAAGGGAGTATGAAAGGGTTATGTTTAAAACAGGACTGGTTGGTGTGTTGTCTGCCTGAGTTCTGCACTGGCTTCATCTTCTGTCTCCATGAATCTCCCACGGCCTGTGTGTAAGGAGTAGGTGCCAGCTGCTGGAGAGGTGGCATGGGTGGGCTGTGGGAGATGGAATCAGCAGGGAAATGTCTGGTGAGGTTCAACACAGGTACAGGTGGGGTAGGGAGGGTGGGTGGCTGTGTAAAGTGCTGCAGCCTGGGGCTCAGGGGGATCCAGGCTTCACAAAATTGCAGGTTAAGGCAGGTTAAGGGGCAGGAGCTGAGGTGAGATCATGGGGTCACCAGGTGAGGTCATGGGGTGATACTTCAGCTCAGCACCCAGTTGTGCTCCTACAATAAATACATCAAATGGGGTCAAACCATGCAGGCCCTTGCCCTCCCATGGAACCCCATGAACCACCCCTGCCTGGAGTCCCTGTGAGGCTGGTCCTGCTGCTGGACAGGGATGGTGGAGGAGGATGGTGGAGGAGAGCTGGCCCAGCATCCAGGAGTGAGAAGCTAAACCCTGTCAGCCAAGCAAGAGGCAACAGGTCGTGGAGCTCTGGGTGGGAAGGGGTCCAGAAGGGCTCTTGTCACCCCTTCCTGGTGGGAGCAGGTTGGGCTGGGATGCCCAGCATAGCCTGGAGACCCTGCTCCTTGTGGGGTGATGGGGTAGACAGAGAGAGTAGACTCTGCCAGAGGGAGACGGGTCCCTGCACCCCCCTGAAGCAGTGCCCCAGGCTGACGCCCCCTGCTTGCTCCAGCTCTGCTCCCCACCACGGGCCCAGCACACCTTCGCGGTGCCATTCGTTTCTTCCAGGGCAAGGACGAGGCCGAGAGCTCAGCTCTGCCCCTTTATTGAGGAGTGGTGCCCGTGCTGCCTGCCAGCTCTGCCAGCTCCTCGGCGTTCTCGGTCCTGCCGCGTCGTGCCGCTCTCGGAGGCTGCTCCTCCATCCTCTGTCCCCCGGTGCCGGCGCTGCCCCGTCCCCCTCCCTGGCGGCTCTGCCCCCCCGAGCCAGGCGGGCCCGCGGTGGGGCCGGGCCCGCAGCCACCCTGGGCATCCCGGCACGGTGGCAGCAGCGCTGCAGGGCTGAGAGCCCACTGCAGCCCGTCCCCATCGTGCTGCCCCAGAGGCCGCTGGCAGTGAGATGTGGGTGTTGGGTGCAGGGAGGCAGGGGCGAGGCTGGCACCGTCCCACGGGCTCGGCGGGTCCTGGCAGGGAACGGCCGTGCACGAGACGTCGGTGTCAGAGCATCCCCCCGGTGCCACCTTTGTCCCCAGGTGTGGTTGGTGGCGTCACGCCAGACCCCACAGTTCCAGGTCCTGGACGCAGAACTCCTCCCGCGGCGAGAGGGTCTCGTTGTCAAAGGTCTCGCAGCGGTGGCTGCCGCCGCGGTGCAGATCCCCGTCCAGCCACAGCCCAAACCTGCCGCTGGGAATGTGCCAACGGCTGAGGGTCCCTCCTCCTGCCTCCTCCATGCCTGGAGACCTCCCAAGCCACCCCCTGGGGGATCAGTCACCTCCTGTCCCCATCCCCTGTCCCCCAAAATGGTGGTGAGACAGGACAAATAGCCGCCCTGGGGATGCCATCGTGCCATAGGCAGGGAGCAAAGCCAGGCAATGAGATGGCCAATGCTGCTGGACAATCTATGCCAGCATTTTGGGGTTCAAGCCACCATCACGTCCAGGCACTCAGCTCCACAGGGCTCTGATGGCCATCAGGGCTGGTGGCCCTGTGAGTGGCTGAAGTTGCCAGTGCAGCTCCTACCTGCCCCCACCGACCATCAGCAGGTTCACATCCCCTTTCACGAAGAAGTTGTTCCTGCCTGTCCACCTGAACACCTGCATGGGAACAGCAGTCAGTCGGGATCATGGGCTGGGTCACAGTGTCCCCATCCCTGTCCCGTGAGGAACAGCTGGGGGCTGCTGAACCAAGCTGGCTCTGCTCAGCCTGGCCGTGTCCCAGTTCTGCAGAGGAAGACTTGGCCGAGCCTATGGGCATGGTCCTGCTGCTGGTCCGACCCTACCAGCAGCCCTGGCGGCCCCACCAGGGGACAGCTGCCACCACTGATGTCCCATCACACATACAGAGCCCCACCAGTGCAGGCAGATGTGGCTGAGCTGCCTCCATATCCCGCCAACCCAGTGCTGGGCTGTGACTGCCCTGCTGTGCAGAGGGTCCCTGGTGACCCCCAGCTGGGCAGAGCCCCTTTCCCTGACCCACCTGCACAGGGATTTGCCTTCTTCCCCCAGCCCAGGACAAACCCAGGGGACTGCTCCCAACAGGGTCTCCTGGCTGCTGCACCCACAACTGGCCAAGCACAACCATGTCACCCCACGGACCCCTCCCCAGCACCATCAGGCCCCCCAGGCGTGGCTGAGTCCCAGGGGCATCGCCAGCCCCCCTCCCCAGGGTGGCCCACAGCTGGTGGCCTGCAGCTCCCACCTTCAGCTCAGGTGAGAAGGAGAAGAGGAAGGTCTCCCCTGTCCCGTAGAAGCCACTGCTGCAGTGAATGGCGCTGGAGGAGAAGGCACCGAAGGCCTGGGGGGGAGCAGAAGGGGACACTCATGGCACAGAGCTCAGTGGGGCTCCCCAGTGCCAGGACGTGTCCCCCCTCCTGCCTCCAGCAGCGAGGACGGGGCAGGTCCCAGGTGCCCCCAGGTGCCCTGGGCGGGGCAGGGCCCGGCTGTACCTGCGCCTCCGTGTCCCTGATGAGCAGCAGGGCTGGGCACCCCGGCGGGCCCCCGCGCCGGTACAGCGTCTGCAGGCTGAAGCCGTCCCGCCTGCTGGAGTACTGCAGGTGCCAGGGCTGCTGTGTCAGCCGGAGGAGCAGGTGGGGGCCCAGCTGGGGCAGAGGGGGCTCAGTCAGGGCTGACAAGCTGCTGCTGAGCATCCTGCCCCTGCCCCGAGTATCCTCTTGAGAGATCTCATCAAACATTCAAACATCCTGTGAGAGGTGTCCCCAAGCACCCTGCTCCTAAACATGCTCCCAAGGGGTCTCCTCAAGCTCCCAATCCACCCAGCAGCTTCCTAGTGTGTTTCCCCAAGCATCCTCACCCTGAAAACCCTTCTGGGATGGCTCCTCAAGAGTCCTTCCCCCCACCCCCAAGAGGTGATGCTGAGGTGCTGTTAAGGTGGCTGCTCCCAAGGGACAGGGGGATTGTCACTCATCTGGCCTCACACTGGACCAGTTCCTGTCAGGACAGTGGCACAGGGGAGATGAGCATGAGGGTGGGTGCCCATGCTGGCAAGAGTGTCCCTCACCTCATGGATCTCCCTGTCCTGCAGGATGCTGCTTGGTGTGCTCAGCACCAGCCTGCACGGCTCCTCCAGGGCTAGGGCTCCCTGCCAGCTCAGCTGCCCCTCTCCGGCTGGCTCCTCACATCCCACGGGTTCTTCCTCACATCCCACAGGTGATTCCTCACATCCCACGGGCAGCTCCTTGTCCTGTTCGGGCTGGGGGCAGGTGGAGATGAACGACCCTGTGGGCCCAAGGGAGCAGCATCTCCCGACCCCACACTGCTTGGGGTTTCTCCCATCCTGCGTCCAGGGCTGGGCGAGGTTGGCCCAGACTCCATTAGGCTGAACCTCCTGCCCCTGGCAGCCTCTGCTCCCCACAGCCCTGCTGTGCCACGCCGTGCCATGCTGTGCCATGTCCTGGCACTCTGCCAGGCCCTGCCATCGCTGCACACGGAAGTTCAAGGGTTTGTGGCCACCCGAGGTGGGAGAGGAAGAGAAGGCAGGGGAGGCTTCAACAACTTCAGTCCCACTTCAGCTCCAGCAGAAGGGGCGAATCCTGAGCTTTTCCCTCCTTGCCCACAGCTAGGCTGACCCCAAAGCGTGGATGGGTTCAGGGATGTGCCTTGGTGTTGGTGGCAGCTGGTGACAAGTGTCTCTCCCAGCCACATGCTCAGTTTGACTGTGGGTGCGGTCCATGCCCAAGGGCAATTCCCTGCCGATCACCCCGAGGGGACAAGAGGGATGAGCAAGGGCAACAATGGGTGGCAACCCAGGGTGCCTGGATCCTCGGGGGGCAGAGTGGCTACAGGGGGAGGTGCCATGTGTGCCCATCACCCTCCGCACCACCCCAGCCCCTTACTCTCCCAGGGCAGCCCCTATCTGTCCGGCCACGCGTCCAGCCTGGCTGGTGCCTCCCAGCACTGCCCCGAGCTCACTGCCGGCTCCTACCTTGCCGTGTGGGACCCCCCCACGATGGCCTTACCAGGAGGTTGTAGCGGACTCGGAGCCCCCTCATTGCAGGTGCCGCCGGAAGCTGCTGTGCCGGGGCTCCAGACACCGCCCCGGGGTTAATGTTCACCGCGCCGGCCCCTCCCCGGCCATCGCTGCGGGACACGGTGGGGTGTGGGTGCCAGCAGCCTGTCCTGGCTCATGGGGGTCCAGGAGGCGACCCCTGCAAAGCCAGGTCCTGTGTGGTGCTGGGATGGGTGGCCCGACATCCCCCTCCAGCTAAGTGCTCGGTGGCCGGTGGCCATCGCCTCCTTCGTGCCCCAGCTGTCCCCGGGAGCCAAGCAGGGAGCCCCAAGGCCACATGGGAGCCCTTGTTTTGGCATCAACAGGCAGGTCCTGCATGTGTGGCTCTTTGCAACACGACTGTTGCAATGGCTGTAGCAAGTGCCAACACCTGCTTGGAGGCTACAGTGGCACAGGGGGAGCCAGTCTGTGCTGACGCTCTGCAGAGCCAGAGCCCCAGACAGAGCCACGACTCAGCAGATGAGGGAGGGAACCCCTGGCTGAGGCACCCTCCCTACCTCAGGTGCCACCAAAGAAGCTTCTGCAGACCAGGGAGGAGGTGCGGTGCCCCGATGCAGTCCCTTCCCACTGATGCCACCCCCCAAACCAGTCGATACAGGTGTGAGCCTGTGGGTGCAACCACAGCGGTGCTAATGAAGGACTTTCTGTGTGCCCTGCGTGGTGGCATGACGACTGCGATGCCTGGCCCAGGCCCTGGGCCTACCGCAGGCAACTTGGGGTTGCTCCTCATCTCCACAGCAGGGCCCACTGCACTCCTGTCAGTCCTGCTGTGTGTCAGCTCCATTGTCCCCACCAGGCTTTGACGGCAGCAGGCACTTGGTCATTGGTAAGGCTCTGGGGGGGGTCAGGAGGTCCCAGTGGCCCCAGAAACTTCCCCTGGAAGGAGCCAGGACAGGCCACCCAGTCCCTGTCTGAGCGTGGCCATCCCTGCTCGTTCCCCTGTCCCTTTTCCTACCCCTACCCATGCCAGTGCCTCTTGTCCGTGCCCTTTACCCAGCGCCTGCCTTGACCTGCTCCTGCCCCATCCCTTCCCTGTCCCCACGTTTCCATCCCCGTGCCTCTGATTCTGCCCCTGTCCTTGACCACTGCCCTGCCCATTCCTACTCCTGCCCTTTCCTCTTCTCTATCCTTAACCATGCTCCTGCCCCTTGCCCTTCCCCTGCTCATGCCAATGTCATGCCTCTGCCCCTTGGTTCTCCCCTGCACCAGAACTCACCCCATCACCTTCCTCAGAAGCACTTCTGAGTCCAGCTTTGGGACTTGCTCCCCTGCGAAACCCAGACAGACCCAGCGTGGGGGCTGGTGGGACCAGGAATGGGACTGCAGAGGATAGAGATGGTGCCTGCAGGCCTTGGGTCAGTCCTGCTGCCTCCTGCCATCATCTCCTTCCTGCTGGTGAATTATTTTTGGCTTTGTGGGAAGAGGGGGCTGTAAAATGCGTATCCTCCCATAGCTCCAGCTAACTCACCCTCTTATTTTCTCTTACACTGCTGTTGGGTCACCTGTACATATCTGGCCTTCCCTAAAGCCAGGGAGGTTTCAGCCTATCCTAGAGACCCCCATTTGCTTTTTGGTCACTTGTTTTCCCTCCCAAGTCCTGTATTTGCTTTTGAGTCCCCTCCTAACCCCTCCACGTACCTCTCAGTGCCTCCTAGAGCCCCCACTCACGCTCTAGCTCCCCTCCATAACCACAGGTTATCAAAACTTGTGTTCAAAACTTGCACAGTTTATTACGCTCCTTGTCATGCCCTGCCGGCAGCTGAGCAGCCCAGGCTCCCTTTGGCCCTCCCTGTTCCCTCAGGCTGCTGCTGGGGCTGCCCTGCCTGGGGCTGAGCTCGGGGGCTGAGCTGGGCTCGGCTCCACCCCCACAAAGCCACAAAGCGCTAACAGCAGTGCAGTAAGGCAAAAGTGTTCACCGTCCAGAAAGAAAGATCTGTTCACACACCTGCCTGGGCACATCCATCTCAGCTGCTCAGTACCAGCTGTGTTTCCATGTCACATTCCCAATCCTTGGGATGTCCCCTGGGATCAGTGGGACGCTGCAGGTGGCTGTCACGCTGTGGTCCCCATATCCCAGTGCCACCACAGCCAGCAGAGCCTGGCGGCTTCACCCCACAGGGTCACATTCAGGGGTGAGCAGCAGCAGCTCCGAGCTGAGCAGGTCTGAGCACAGAGAGGGGAGCAGGGGGGACAAGGGAGGCTGATTTCAGGGAGCCTCAACGCACAGCCACGAGCCCACGGCAAGGGGGGACCAGAGAAGTGCACATCCACTAGTGTTAAGCAGCTGTGGAACATGAGGAGCCCAGCAATACCAGCAGTGACTGAGGCTCCTCCTGGATTTGGTCTGGGGCCTCACAGGGAGATTGTGACTCCCACTGGTCCCTAGTCCAGGCTGCTGCCCTGAGTGACCACAGCAGCACAGTGTGAGCCTGGCACTGCCAGGCTTTGTCACCCAACAGAAACTGGGAGCAATGGGAGTCCACCTCCTCAGAAGTATTTCTTCTGAGACCTGCAATGCCTCTGTGCATGGTCCTAACATGGAAATGTCTGTGTTGCTCCAACAGGATAGAGCAGTTACCCAGTGCCCTCCCCCTGGCTCCTGCTTCCACCCCAACTCCAGTTCTCACTTGTGTTTTGAGTGCTGAGGTTACCACCTGTGGCAGCAGCTTCATCTGTCCTCCTTCCAACACGTCATCATCCTTGGTCACCCATCTCTTTCACAGCACCCACTGTACGTGAGCACATGGGATTTTTCCAGATCTCACAGCAGCAGGACCACCAAGAAATGGCTTCTGCAGCCAGGGCTCGGGCACCAGGTACCCAGAGATTGCCTCGTGCCAAGCAGGAGTTTTACTAGTCAAAGCAGTGAAGGGGAAGGTTCCAGGAGAAGCAAACATCTCCAAGAAGCAGTGATGCAAAAGTAAACAGTTCACAGTCTGAGCTCCTCCTGGACCCTCGTGGGTTTAGCTCAGACACTCTCCAGTTCCTGCTGGGCTGCCCAGAGCTAATGACTGAGGTCGCAGTGAAAAGCACAGCTGAGGGGAGAGAGAGATGCTCCAACGGAGGCACTGCAGCTCTTACAGTCTCTGTGCTGAGCCCACAGCTCAGCAGGATATTCCCAGAACCTCAGCCCTTTCTTTCAGTAGGTATCATCCCCAAAGTCAGACCTCATTCAGGGAACCTTCCCCACCCACCCACATACCCCAAGCTTTGCATGTTCCTCATAGTGGTCCATGTCCCAGGGAAAGGTGGGCACAGTCCTTATTTCAACACCAGCATGGCCTCTGTCCCATCCTGCCTTGTCAAGTGCAGTCCATGAGTGAGGTAGTATTCACGCCGCAGGAAGGCATAGAAATAATCCGAGATGAGCAGGATCTGTGGAGGGAGATGTTCAGACACATCAGTGGTGCTTCAGACCAAGGAATAAAGGGGGACATGTGTTGGTGACAGACCCTGTCAGGGCTGTAAGCAGTTCCTAAGCTGTCCAGCAAGCTCCACCAGAGGAGCTGAACTACTGACAGGCTCTGTCAGTGCAGGTGATTTTACTTTTAACTAAACTTCTCTGAAGATGTCTGAATGGGAAAAGAAAGAGCTAAGGTTGGTGGGGATGAGGGATAGGTCTTTCTTACAAGGAAATCAGAAATTATATTTTTGCTCTGTTTGCATTTACACAGAGCACAAGACCTTGCAGGATCTGCTATGACTTTCTCAGGTAGGAAATAAAATCCTCCTGGAATATTGACACCTGGCATCTCTAATTATAAAGTTTTACTATTCCTTTCATTCCATAGCAAGACATGTAGTTAGAACCATTCCCAATTTCCAATCAGCCCCTCTCAGCAGCATCTCTGTTCTCCCTCTCACCCCTTGGAGTCTTTTTTGGCTTTTACCAAATGGGTGTTTTCCCCCTTTATCAAGGGGTTGAGGATATACAAGCAGGTGATTTTCAGCCCCTGGCCAAACTGCTCCCCTGGCTTTAGGAGAAGCAGACAAGCATAAATGGCTGAGGCACATTCAAAATAAAGGCAACTTTAACATGAAGTGAACATTCTGCTCACCCACATGTGAAACTGTCCCAGGGCTCAAAGACATGACAAACAGTACAGAGGAAGGACTTACAAAAGGTTGTATCACCTGTGAACACTCAAGGGTGCCTAAGGCCAGTGGCAGTCATGTATCCAGAGCAGCCTCGAGAAAGGCAGGGAGGGCAAGCCCTGGTCACTGCGACCCTACACGTGCCCCTAAGCCCACAGCTGATGCCATGTCCCTGTGCAGAGGCTGCTCTCATTTCCCTGTTTTCTGGCCCCACGGCTGCTGCCCCGAGGCTTTTCCATTTCCCCTCTTACTCCCCTTCTCCATTCACGTGTGCTGTGTTCTGCCATACTGAGATGCTCTTCCTCTGCTAGCAGCAACAGAGCATGGAACCTGCAGCACAGTCTGGCTGAATTGTTAAACTGTAGCTCAAACACCACCAGAACTCTTTCCCATTAGTGTGCCAGAGGGTGAGGAGCAGGCAAATTCCAGGAGGAGGGCCAGGAAGCTGCTATGCAGGATCACAGAGAGCCAGCCGCATCCTGCAGAACTCACTGCTGCTGACAGGCCAGCCCAGCCAGCGCCCTGCCCGCAGCGCAGCCTTGGCAGCCGCGCTCTACTGACCTGCCCTATGTTGAAAGTCAGCGTGATGGCATAATAAAAATTGGAGTTGGCACTTCCTGCATAAATCCAGAGATGCCACAGAATGGGGAACAGGAAGGAGCAGAAGATGAGCACACATGACAGGATGAAGATGTTCCGGAGGACTGCAAAAGAAAACCAAGCTGTTAAAAGGATGTATTATGAGCAGCTGTGCTCACACAACCAGCAGTGGTACTTTGGGTGTGTGCAGGGGGTGAGAGGCGCTTGCCAACACATACTTCTCTCTAATAATCTTTTACAATTTGCTCTAATAGCTTCCTGGGTAGCTTTTATAAGAAAGCCACTATATTTCTCTTTAAAATAAAGACTTCTGCCTTTGCTTCAATGTGAAATCTTCCTTTGTAGCTCTTTCCAAAAACTCTTCCTTGGATATTTTGGCTTTTTGGTGTCTACACTACAACAACCAGCAGAATGCAGAGGGGCCTTTCCAGCAGCATCACAATTCAAAGAGCAGAGCACGTCAATCCCCAGCCTCATCAGCCTGATGACAAAGGAAAAAAATTAACCTGTGGGCCATAGGAAAAGAGGGATTTCCTTGGGAGTTGGCAAGGAAGTGAAAGCTCCATAAAAGGAGGAAACTCCTACAGGCCAAACGTGTTGACAAACATGCCCTCGGGAGGTGCAAACACGGCCAGAATCCATCAGTCTGCCCGAGTATGTGTCAGATGGACACAAAACAAGCACGACTTTGTCTAAAAGAGCTGGGAACTACTGGGCCAGAAGCAATTTTGTTTTCTGTGAACTGCTTATGCCTACCCTTTGGCAGCAGTGGTGTAATCCACCCCGGCATTTGTGCTGCTGGTGCTTGGCTACAGCTCAGTGCCCCCAATGGAGACTAAAGGCTCCCCATCACTCTGCAGCTGAAGGCAGCTGATGTTTTAAGAGCATTGTCACATCCAAACATTTCACACCTCCTTTAAACTTCTTGATCAGTAGGTCTGCTCACACACACTGAGGTGGAAGTATGTGACAGATGACTGTTTCTCTCACTGGATGCTTGGAATGTGCAACTGAGCTACACTGAGTGAGGACTGCTCAGAAGCACATCACCTGCTACAACTGCAATGTGTTCAGGGGCAGCCTGGGGCTTTCTGCCCTGCCCGATCACAGCTGCTTTGGCCCCAGCAATCCTGAGTCTGAAACCTAGAGCAAAAGATCTCCAAGTCTCCTGACTCCTGATTATGCCTCCTACAACAGGCAGGTGAACACACTTGGCCTGGCTTGGAGAAGGTTGCAGTAAAAGGCCTGGACAATCTGGCAGGGTCAGGTCATACCAGTTGGTTTAAGCGAGAAACACCAGGAAAAACACAGCACTTCCAAATCTCCCCAGGGTGATTTTCAGGCTCAGTTCCCCTGAGCCTGAAAACCCTCACGCAGCTCTCTGGTGATTTCAAGGGTTAAAAAGGGTCTTTAAGCAGCATTTAAGAGAAACTGGACAACTGCTCAGAGTAGTTCAGTTATGTTCACTCTAATCAAAGAAGCAGATGCAAAACAAAGAGCCACTGCAAGGTGCAGCATTTTAAGGCTGCGGGATTCAGCAATTGCAGGAGCACTGTTCAAATTACACAATTAAATGGGAGTGAAACATGTGGACATGGATGCACTTCAAATAAGTCATATCCATTGTACAGGACTGTGAAAGGCTCTTATAAAAAAGTTAATCTTCAGAATAACTTGGAGAGAGGGGGAAGATAAGATATTCATAAGGTACTCCTCAGTAGAAGTAAGGAGTACTCTTTACTACCCTTACAAGACAAGGTACTTCCTTGACCAATTTCAACCCTAGTCCTAAAGACATGTTAGGGATTGTATCACCTGAAAAAAAATAATCAAGCCTCGTTCCAGACATCCCAAGGAGACCATGAGACCCTGTGGACAAGGGCCTGGTTTGGCTCAGTGGTGACAATTATTTCTCAGGCCCTTTCCCATTCCAGTAAAGGAATAACCAAGCACAAAGGACTTACATCTGTAAAGGTGGCTCCAGACGGGAAGGAAGGCCATGTACAGTGCAACATCTCCCACAGTGGGATAGGACTTGAAGATAGAAATGATGGCAATCTGGACAAACATGAAGAACACAGGGTGCTCCCTGGAAGGGAAAAGAAAAAAAGGGTAAGAAGATGCAGTAGGTCTCTGGGAACTGGAAATAAGCATGGGCAAGGGTCCAGATGTGCTGTGGGAGCACCCCTCTCATAGAGGAGACTCTGTGGTTCTCACACCCCTGTTCTCTCCAGACCAGACTGTGAGTGCTGAGTGGGGCAGACAGAGCTGCTCTGCAGAGCAGCAGTGTCAGGGGAGGCATTATCTGCCCACTGCCCTCACCCAGAAACCATGGGCCTCACTCAACACACATTTATACCATTGGTCACCTGTGCTGCTCCTCCCCAGCTCTGTCTTACTCACCAAACACAACCAGCACTTCCCCTCTGACGGTGCTTTGGAGAGGCCCAGAGTTATCTCCCTTGGTACACCACATGCCTGTATCCATTTCATTGGAAAAGATTCCATTCACTGAGAGTCCAGATGTGTTAATGGATGGTTTTAGCAGAAAGAAGGCTAACGTTGTCAGCACAATCAGCTAGGAAAAGTCCCCAAATTGTCACTTCTTTTTCTGACAATAAAGAACTCCAAGTTCCAGCCAGGTGTTCTTGCTTTCTGACTACACTGGTTTATGCTGGCAGGGAGCAGGCACCTCTACAGCCTCAATTTCTGCTCTCTCTTTTGATGCTTGCAACACATTACGGTATTGCAGAGACCAAGTCTACTGAAGAGGAACAGACACTGAAACTATGGGAAATGAGGAGGGCAGACCCTCTTAAAAATCTTTTTCAGGTTTGTAGATAGAGACATCTGACTCCAGTATTATAAGGTTCCACTGGACAACTTAAGAGTAATAAAAGTAGCAGAGAAACACACTCATACTTACTTTAGCTTTATTGCCAAGGGAATGGTGTAGAAGAACACATTGATTTGAAACACACATACGAAGAAAAGACTGAAGTGTTCAAACATCTCTGCAAAGAAGTACCAGAAAAGGCCAATATTGGGTGTCAGATCTGGAACAGAAAGGCTGAAATTTGAAAAGAAAAGTCAAGGTAAATTTTTAAATGGTTGTTTTCCACTGCCCTGCTTCTGCTACATTAATTAATCATTTTATGCTACTGGATGAAGGACCTAAATTGTAAACCTATAGAAAAGAAAACAAAGGGGTGACAAAACATGGAGAGCAGGTTTAAATCCTGGTGATGAATCCTTCCCAATGCCCCAGCAGGATTTAAACCATTCCAAAACAGAAATTTCTCCAAAGATAAAAATTTCATAGCCATGTAGCTCAACAGTGAAATCCATTTCCAAACAACTCAGTGGAAAACACCTCTTGTCTTTAATTTTTGCTGTTAATTAACAGAAGTTGGCTGCTCTCCTCCACATATTCTTTCTTTTCTTGCATTGCCAGTAAACCACAGATCCCACACTTCTTGGGTCAGGCAGTGGGGCACTCATGTGTGATGGACACAGGGCGGGGGGCAGATAGAACACCACCATTAAGAATCCTTATACTCACATAAACCCGTAAACAGATGGGATAAAATCCCAGGAGTTGAGGAGGAAGAAGGAGAGGCAGATGATCACTACCAGGCTGCACAGGTACAGGGATGCATACTGCATGGTGTAGAGCCAGAAGCTTTTGCTTTTCAGTTTGACGGGGATGAACTGACGCTGGAAGTGAAACAGAAGCACCTTGTCAGGGGGAGAGCCACAAGAAAGCCTGAGTGTTCAGCACATCCATCATCTGAAATTGACCAAAGAAAGCATCAAACACTGGCACCAGGGCACTGGAAGGAGCAGCTCTCAAGCACAATTTGCTTGATATCTTCACTCTGGCCAATTAAGTCGTACACATTGCAGGTGTTTCCAGAACTGTGCTTGACAGTACAACAGCAAAGCTGGTCATTTCTCCTTGCAGTCATGTCTCACGCACTCTGTGTACAATTTACACACAGCTCCTCAGAGCTACACTTGTATCTGACATGTCAGCAATACTGCACTGCTGCCTGTCTTCTACTGCATGAACCCACTCAACGGGCTGACTGAAAGCCCTGCTCCATGACCCACCATCCCCTGGTGACAGGTCTCCCATCACCCGGCTTGGCACTCCTGCTCTGCTAAAAATCAGGGAAAGAGGACACCTACTGGGCTCCTATGCACAAAGGAGCCCCTCTGAAAGGTTGCTTCCTCAAAGACAACTGCTGCAGTCCTGCCACTGCCACATGTTCTCGTCACAAGTCAGCCACAATCCCTTGTCACATAACATGACCTACGGGTACCTCGTTCCAACAGGTCCCCTGAATGCATTTGTACAGACAACCACAGGGGGGCAAACACCTTTGGGAATCACTCAGAGTTCTGTAGCTCCAGCTCAGTGATGTGGCCTTCCCACTGGGTACTGGGGTTGGCAATGGCAGGAGATGTGCAGAGAGCCTGTCCTAACTGCTGTGGGCTCTGTGTAAAGCACACTCTGTTTTCTCAGTCACAGCATGTTTAATGTCACTTGCTGGAACAATGCAAGCAAATTTACCAACAATTTTTGGCAGAACAGATTGGAAAGTGCTGGAGAAAAGTGATTCAATTCTGCCTAAAAAATACAGGAAAGTTCATTTACAAATTTAGATAAAAGGCATGATTGCCTTTAAAAGTTGCAAATTAGGCAATCGCATATCAAAGCACTTCTTTCTGGTGAAGGTGATACATAATGCGTGTACTTTACTCTCAATTTACTTTGACTGAAGTTAAAAGAGAACAAATGAGACCAAAATGTAAAATACATAAAGCAAATTCTCTTAAAAATTACCAAACTAAAAAAGCAACATCAACTCTGCAGAAGTTCTTGTCTTGCAAAGAGTAATAATAACAAAATTTCTGGAAAAAAGTAAGAGACATTCATGCCAGATAGTCAGAGAACTATAACTGACTGTCATTCTGTTTGGAAGCTCAGAGATTCAAGAATATGCTGTAATGAAATCATCATCAGAAGCAACCAAGAAAGACTGGTGAAACACACAACAGCAGGATTTCAGAACAACAAAAGTAATAAAAATGATCTCAAAGTGATTTGTGAAGTGGGCTGAGCCTCTGCTGGGGGTCACAGCCTCACCTTGCTCCCACAGCAGAACAAAATTAGCAAGGTCAGCCCTGCTGGAATTCGGGGGTCCTGTTAACTGAGAGGGAGAAAGAACAACCAGTCTCTTTCAAAAGCACATGCCTTTTGTCACTAAAGCCCAAATTAGCATTTCTGAGTTTGAGCAATTCAAACACACAGCTCCTCATGCTAACACAGCTCAGTGATCCACGTCAATGCAAGGGAACTTCTCCAGCTCTGAAACCCTCATTGCTATTCACATGACACAAAGATCAGAATTTATTCTGGGCAAGTTCTGTAGGTGACTTCCTGCTCCCTTCTCACCACTCACAGGCATCCCCATTAAGGTTTCAAACTTGCCATGGCTTGAGGACAGTCACTTTTTCTGACACTCTGCATTTGCCTGACTCCCCTCTCAGTAGCCAAGGACTGTCCCTGACCAGCTACAAGAAGACAATGGGTACCAACAGTTAGAAATCATCTACCTGCAGAAGGTAAAGAAGGGCTGGAGCAAACAGTGTGAGAGGGTAGAGTGACTGGTATGTTGCTAAGGCCAGGAACACAGCACTGAGGAAGGCACTACCTGCAAAGACAAAAAATGTTCATTTGTAAGGAACATTTACTAATAACAGCCATACAGACAGGAAGTCCAAAGGGAAAGAAATACAAAACCCTCTGCAGGGGATTCACAGATATCAGGACACCACTTAAAGAAGTTTTTAGCAGAATGTATCCTGGAGGGTGTCCTCTTGTTAACTACATTTTGAATGGAGAATGACTGATTCCACATAAAGGAACCACTGACTGGTTTGTATCTCCTGGCATTCACATACAGAAAGAGATTAATGTCATTCAGTCTATAGAAAGACCATGCTGGCTGCTGTTAATGTCATATCTGCATGTAAGAGATGTTGCACTGGGCCTGCTGGATAACCTCAACACCAGAATGTGTCAGGGCCTCAGCAAAGCTCTGAGCCAGAGAGCAAGCTGAAGTCTGCAGCCGAAGAAATGAAGTGGCATTAGCCAAAACTGAGGCACAGAAAGGATTAGCACAGCTTTCACAAGTGGTCTTGAAAATAAGCTGCCTTTACTGAAGCAGCTTTATTTGAGGTGTCTCAGGTTGAGCTCAGTGTTGAATACTTACATTTCCCACCCGCCAACATCAGAAATCAAGTCCAAAAGGTCTTAGGTTAAACAACAAAAATACAAGCCTGGTTATAGCTATAGACTAGATGGAAGGCCCTGTAAAAACGCAGCTCAGACAGCAAGAACCCTGACTCAGTGCACTGGCCCAACTGCCAGCCTGACATCACATACTCAGAGAGCTTCTCTTTGTCTCACCTTTGAAAGAGAAAATAGAGGGTTACCTGGTGATGAGCCTTCTCCACTCTCCAGATAGAAACCTCCCTATCCTCTACTTTATCGAGTGTTCAATTCTGCACAGATCTAAAGAATTGATTCCCAGAAATCACAGTCATAACCTGATATCCTCTTTGTTCACTTTAAAGCCAGATGGCCACATTCCCAGTCAGGGAGAAACCACAAGAACAGCCACTACAGTTTTGTCTATGACCAAAGTCTTAGGGTATCTGAGAACAGTTAAAAATCTGTTTAACTAAACAGACCCCACATGTTTGCTATTGCAAATTCTTTTTAAATCGAAGTCCCTCCTGACTCAACCAACCAATAATTAGAGGAAAACTTCCTTTTGGAAACACTAATAAAAACCATCTATATCAGCTTCCCCAAAGCTCAATAAGGGAATTTCAAACCATTTTTAGAACTGTGAGTGAAAGCCAAATCACAGCTGCTGGCAAATGTTTGCTTTTGAACGAAAGTTCCCGGATAAACTTTCAAAATAAATTGTGTACAACACTTTAATTGCATATTCATGTACAAAAGAAGAGCACCAGAGCATTATGTCTTCCAATACACAGACCCATTTCTTCCTGAACAGAAAACTATTTGAAGCCATCCAGGAAGGAATCAGTTTTTAGAAATGAAACTCCTGGGTGCACTGAGGTTAAAGTAAGTTTTCACTTAACTATAAAAGTCTCTTGATCTTGAGATTTCAGGTAGAACTTTGACTTTGCTCCAGTCCTGTTTCTGCTGGGTTTCACTGAGATCTTTGTAGCAATCTTATCTGTAAAGTTCTACCTGGATTTAATTTTTGCTACATTTATAATCTTCCTAGAAAGTCATAAAGAACCTTTTTTTCTTTGTGGTGTTACCTTTTATTGTAGCTAAAATGAAGAATGCAATGACAGAGTTGTTGATGGCGCAGGTGGACTTTGCCACGCAAGACATCACAGAGTAGGGGTTTAACAGGTAGCTGAAAAAGAGCAAAGCTCAGGTTACATGCAAAGGAGACAGCATCTAATTAAAGAGATGTTCAAATTAAAAACAGATACACTTTATTTACAGTTGATGGGATCCTCTCATCAGAAAATTAACTCAGCTGAACAGAGTCTTCAATCTGAAGCAAAAAACAGACCTTTGGCTTGCAGCTCTGGACACAGTGGCCACAGGAAGCCTACTGCAGAAAGGAGAGTTGGGAAGACCTCCAAAATGCAAGTTCCAGCCTAGAAAACAACTATCGAAAATGTTTCTTGCTTTGCAGAAACACTGTACATTTATTCAGCCAGATCTAGGATTACTGGGTCCAAAGCAAGACTTTTCTGCTACTCACATCTACTCTGAAGAAGTATAAGGTACGATGGAAAAAAATTCTGAGACAGGAGCAGAGTTTCCCCCAACCCAAGTGCACCAGTCTCCTGCTGTGGCAGAGCAATCCTTTATATTTACCGCCAGCTATGCAAGTTTGGCACATTTCAACTGCATTTACAGAAAGAGGGCATACTCTGAACACCTTTACCCTCCAGAATGCAGCACACTTCAGCAGGCAAGGATGCCAGCTGCCTTTGGAAATGAGAACTACAATAATTTCATTTAGCTAGGTTCAGAGCACAGGAAAAGGTCTGGAAGGACTACCAATACAATAAACTAATACAATAACCTGAATGTACCCATCAGCTTTGCTAATAACTAAATTAATCATCAGAGTGAGTAGACAGGGCTGATGATTTCCTAATTATCTCTTCGTATTTTCCTACTTCTCTGAGCTTCAGTCTGTCTTTTTCAGTGTTTTCACAGGGCCAGCCTACAGCAGGACAGGTACAATTTAATGCCAGCTTTGCTGTGGTAATGAGCAAAACAAACTGCAATTTACACATTCTACTCCTTCTTGCCATGGGGAATTTGACATTTAAAAAATTCATGAGAAAATGAGAAAAAATAAAAACTTATCTAATGGAGAATTCTCTCTGACACTGAATAATTCAGATAATTTCTCTGTGTCAAAACACCACCAAAAGAAATTCGTTAACAGTAGGTATCTTGCTTGTATATGGTTTATTTTAGTTGAAGTCTTCTGTAGCAAAAAAATGTTTAGTATACAGGGGAACACCATGACATGAAATTATTAAGATGACAACCTGAAAATATCTTTGAACTGTAATAAGCAATTTGGGATATTTAGCATGCATTTTGTCCAACTGCTCAAAAATTCTCCTAATTTTTCTGAAAAGACACCATTTGGAAGGCATAGAATCAATTCTGATAACGTTAGCACACAAGCAAAATAAATGGGGATGTGATCTGTGCAGACACAACATTCTTGCTACCAGATTAATGACCTTATGCTGTTGAGCTTGCCTTGGAGGGCCTGAGTAAATTTACTTGCTGGCAACAAATATGTACAAATGCATCTGCTCTTCACTTTCTAGCTGAGTATTCAGGGCCAACAGGAAATTCAGAATTTCCAGGGAAAAAAAACAACCTTCAACAAATGGTGAAGACCCAAATGAGAAAAATAAAACCCAAAGGGAGCTGAGGAACCAAAGCAGCCCACAAGAGCAATACTTACAATAGTGCTACCTTGAGGGGGATGTAGTGCATGTCCATGGGTGTCTGAATGAGCTCAGCCACATCTGGTGCATATTTGTCCAGCTCTATTAGGAGCTTCTGCTTTTTGAACTGAACAAGGGAGAATGATCAAAGACTGTCAGGAAAGGAAAGCCAGTTTCATATTATTTGTGTAATTCTATTTCACATCACTCAGCCAATGACTTGGGGTTTCTATTACTGTAGAGCATACCTGAGCCCCAAGTGTGAGCCAAAACACCAGTTATGTGAGGAGCTGTACAAACAGAGCAAAACACCCTCTCCTTCCCCAAATACTTAACAACTGAAGTGAGACTCAAGAGAAAGCAGATGTCTACTTATTTGAACTTCCTTAATTACCTGTGTCTAGCTCTTGACACAGCTGACAGTGAATTCACCACACTAGAGCTGAATACTCTCAATCTTCCTAATGTCAGTCTGGATCTCTAATGAAAAGCTGACTTTTTAAATTCACTGTTCAACACACAAGCCAAGATTCAGAAGTATGCAGTCTTTGTTATTTTGAAGATGGATACCTCTAGACTAAACCTCTCTTTCATCTATCTTGTTCTATGAGGCTCTCCATGGAGACAAAAGAGAAATCTGAAATATGAACTTATGGAACTATGTCATGGTGAGACAGAAAGACAGAGATGCTGGCAATAAATTCTCAACAAGCAAGTAACTCACATGTGGGATTTTTAAATGTCTGCAGATCTACTGTGAGTTATTTCTTCAACCTCAAAGTCAGAGGACAGGGAACAAGCACATAGCTGGATGGGAGACCACACAGATGGTGTGTGCAGCCTCCCCGTTGATGCTGACAGTGAATCCCTGCCCCTCTGGAACTGCAGAGAGCACAGCACTGCTTACACAAAATGTTCTCTGAGCTACTTACGAGAGAGAGCTGGGAGGAATCACTCACCTCCAAATACACGTACTGATAACTTGAAGGGAATGAGTAATACCTGGTGTCAGACTCTCACCATGCTCACTAGAATGATTCACGTCACCTCAGCATCCTTGGACGTTTTTATTTCTTCCTTTACTCATTTCTAGTCTGTGTATTACCTCATGCTGTGTGCAAAGAGACCCTCTCCAAGGTAAAGCATTCAGGCTGTAGAAGATTGTACACTACTGCGATCATCTTTCACATGCAGTGTGTGTTTCATAGCGGAATAGTGCCACAACAAGACTTAAAATACCTCAGTTGTTTACCACATCGAGTTCTCATGTTTGTTTATCATTAAAATACGACCAGTCAGCTTACCACAACTTTGTTGAAGTCCTGGATGGCCAAATAAAGGGCAACAGCAGTTAGCACATCGGTTACCTAAAAAAGCAAGGGATAGACAGCCTGACTGTAAGCAAACTAAACAAATAGAGAAAAAGATATTGGTTAGTAGTGAATAAGGAGGCTAATCTGACTCAGCTCATGGGAAGAAGATACAAGCTTTAAAAACACTGGATTGTTGATTGGTACAGTGCCCTCACACACCACGGGTTCACCTTGCAAGCATGAACTGCACCAAATATTTACAAAACAAGAGAATGGGGAATTAAGAGGAAAGAAATTGAAGCAAGAGAGGGTAATAGAGAGAATCACTGGTCTAGTTAGAGCACAGGCAACGCTGGGGCAGTGCCCAGCTGGTTAAACCCCTCTGGCCATTAATCCAGCAGTGCCTCGAGCTGTCCTAAACTTCTGAGGCAGCAGCACACTCATCTGAACAACCAGCACTAGCCCAGGGCAGAAGGCTGTTATCTCTGCACAAGCCCTGCCTGGCAGGGACCTCCAGGGGACAGAGGCTCCATTGGGTGCCATGTACAGCCAGCTATAGGATTTCTGTCCTGAACCATGCAGGACTTGGAGAACAAGTCACAAGAGACATCTGGAGGATGTACCCATTTATGTTCTTTGGCAGTGGGTTTAGTGAGAAACAGCAGTGTAAGGATTAGGCTTGGGAGACAAAGTATTTTGTTACCTGTAAGAGGTAACCTTTGAAATCTGAAATAAAATGACAACTTCCTATGTGTGGGGATACTTACCTAAGCAAGAACTCACAAAAAACAAGCAATATGTACAAGAAGTGAAAAGCCTGAATAGTGGGTTTGTACAGGCAAAGCTGCCTTTCTAATTAAGTATGAGCTCAGCAGGAATCTGAGCTACAGGGAGGCTGAAGGTCCCTGATTCCTGCAGGACTGAAAGTCACACTCAGCATTTCCCTGAAAGGGGCCTTTCAAGAGGAGCTTTCCAGGAGCACTTACCATGAACACCAGTTCAGCATATTCAATCAGGAAGTGAAAGAGATAGATTATCAATGGGGTCTAAAAGAGAACAGAAGGGAAATCCACGTCAATACTGTCCAGATAAAATACATCATTAATTTGATGAGAAAAACTTAGTACTACAAGACACTGCCAAAAGTAATTTTCTTTGGCCTCTTCTCCAACATTGGTACTTCAGAGCTAAGTGATTATTCAAAGCACATTTACTGGCCTTATTCCTTGCAGAGTCCTCAGTGCACTTTATTAAAGACACCATCAACTTTTAAAATTGTATTCTATTCCAACTTTTCAAATCTGCTACTAGTGAGAGACTTACAATAGAAAGCATACAAAAACCAGCTTTAGAAAATTATTTTTTTTCCTATAGAATCTATTTTTTTCAGGATGTCTGCAGGTACTTTCGAAATCTTTCCTACATAGCTGGTTTCA
This sequence comes from Lophotriccus pileatus, assembly GCA_035583135.1. Lineage (NCBI taxonomy): Eukaryota > Metazoa > Chordata > Aves > Passeriformes > Tyrannidae > Lophotriccus > Lophotriccus pileatus. Next base: position 792,932 of record JAWWES010000051.1, read on the forward strand.
CTGCTGAGCCTGTTGTTTAGATGAGTGTTTTATAATGCAAAAATAAGAAAGATATTAAAGCTGTAGGTTTACAGTCCTATCATCCTCTTACTCCCACAGCTTTTCCCTTCAAGGGTAAGAGGAAAAGCCTGTTTCTGAATTATTCCTATTGCACAAAAGCTTTATCTGGAAGTACTATATTTACATGCTGTAAATTCAGTCTTCAGTGTGAGAAAATAGATTTCTTTTAAAATACTTTATAAATAATGTCTAAATAAGCGTGGGAAAGTATTTCACAGTCTGGGGGGGAAACCTGTATCTAGAGAAGGAGAATTTATTGAAAAGACACCAGTTTTCAGAGGGATACAAAGTACCTGCTTCCCCCAGGTGATACTGTGTGTGAGTGTTCCCTCATATCAATAAGATCACTTGAGTGCACAAACCCCCACAGGTGCTTAAGTTTAAATGCCTTGTTTCTCATTAGGAATGACGCATTTTCAAGATGAGGAATAAATAAACTGCATGCTTGTGCTAGTCTTAATATTTCTGCAAATGCAGAAACTCCAGCTACTGTTACCCAGTGCACGGTACCAGACTCACAGTGACACTGTGTCTCCCTGCTCCGGCTTCTGTCCACAGAAACATCTGGATGTGAACAGAACATTTCACTTATTACAGAGCCCCCCTGTCTCAGACTTTCTATATGTAGTAGCAAATATTGTGACATCTATCACCTGCACAGTGAGATACTCTGTATTTCCTCATGCTGGTCACTACAACTATTGCACAATAACTACACTAAATCCTTTGGGACAAGACAGGCCATGAGCTGTGAGACTAAGACATGTGCCACTTGAATATCACATTTAAAACAAAGCATGCAAACCAACCTCGTGAAAAATAGCTCCAGAATACGGCGAGACCCCTAAATCCAGCAGAGCCAGTCCTTCGACCACTGAAACACACACAGAACACCTGCATCAGGACCCTGTGATGCGGGAAGGGACAGATGTCCTGATGGTAAAACCGTGGCTTTTAAAACACCCAGACTTTTAAGAATCTCACACTGAATGAATGACACTGAACCTCGCAGATCCAACAGCCAGCTAGAACTGATTCTCTCCCACGGACATTCCTTCATGGGCACTCATAACCTATTTATTTGTTTCAGCTAAAAATGTTCTAGCTGAAATGTTTTACACTGAACTCGATATAATTCCCATGTATGGCACTGCCTGATTTTAAGTCACCTATTTGGTGACACATGGCATCTATGATGGAAAAATACTTAATTCTAAGAGAATAAACCACAACATGATATAGAATTTGAACTGTTTTGCCTAATTAGATGTAGAGAGGCCGAAAATGTCCAAAATTACAATGGAAGAACAGAAATGAACACATATCACCATGCAAAGCTGAAAGGTTTATCTGTTGTTGAAAATTCCTTGTTGGAAATACATCTTACAGCCTTAATTTGTCTCCTTCAAGATCACGGAATTACAGCGTGCCCTGCAATACATGTACATGGGTTTTTTTTTCACCTTTCTGAGCGCAAAGGTTCCCTGGGCTGAGCAGTGTATACAGTGAAGGGAGCCAAGGCAAAAGGCAAGAGACTGCAAGAAGCAGTAAGAGGCCTCAGTTCAGTGACACGCTGGACAAGTAGATTCCGGCAGCCACAAACTCCCCATGTGGTGACAGCCCAGACTCTGAAGTGACCTGAAGTTTTCTCCTTACTATCCAGATGCCTCTCTTGATGGTCTAAGACAAGATTAAAAAATTCAATTGTGTGAAGTGGAGCAGAGGCCTCAGGTCATGAAATGTATTTGTACTTTTGACCTTTATTACTCTGGGCCACTCTTTTCCACCCCCGAACTGCAAATACTTTTACCCGTACAATAGCTGGGTGTTATTTTCCCGAAGGGCTGTCTTTTAAATTAAGCAAGGCTCCTAACAGGCTTAGATGCTACAGACACGAATGTCACTGCAGAGCCCCAATTACACTGTACCTCAGCCTTCAGAAGAGAATTTGAATCGCGCTGGTAACAACGTGCGGGGCCCCAAACTGAAAACGACGGGAGCCCTGCACGGATCGGGAGCCGGGCAGTGCACTCACACCGCGAGACAGTGTCTGTGCAGACACAGCCCAAGCACAGCGACTCGGTCGAGGCTGATGGAACCACACGTTCAGTGCCGGGTTTATCACGCGTCCATTTGTGTACACGCGTGACACAACCGGTGTGTCCGTCCACGTGTGCCCAGCGCAGCCCAGGCCCGCCGCCGGCCCCTCGCACCGGCTGTTCCCGGGCACGGCTGCCCGGGGCCATTCCCTGCAGCTCCGGTTCGGGCCCGGACGAGCGGGACTCGGCCCTGCCCGGGGCACAGCGCGGCGCTGACCCCGCGGGGCCGCTCCCAGCGCGGCGCTCGGCCGGGGCCAGGCCGTGCCCGCCCGGCGCGGAGGGTCCCGCCGCCCCGTCACCTCCGCGGGGGCTCGCCGGGCCTCACCTCGCTTCCAGGCGTTCAGCGGGGACGCCACCTCGACGCGCTCGGCGATGAAGGCGGCGAGGCTGGAGCGGAAGAGCGCGGCGCGGACCGTCACGGCCGCCAGCACCACCAGCACCAAGGGGGCCGCCATCCCTGCGCGCACCCCGCCGCTCCCGCCGCCTGTAGTTCCCGAGCGGTGCCGGGGAACGCGCCACCAATGCACCGGCCCGCCCGGCCAGACTACATGTCCCGGCAGCCCTCGCGCCGCCACCTCCCAGCACCGCCGGAGCTACGGCGGCCGCGGGGGGACCAACTTAGCCGGAGCGCGAAGGCCGCGGGGGTGCCGGACGGGAGTCCCGCTGCCGTCAGCCTTGCCCAGCGCTGCCGAACGGGACCGCCGCTCCTCCGCGTGTGTCTGGCCTCGAGTGCCCTCGGGCTCCTCCCGGCACGTTCCTCCCCCCGTGGGTCCGAGGTGCCTCTGGGTGGCGGCGCAACCCCCCGGGAGCCCCTCGCCCGTGTTGCTGCTCAGCCTGTCCAGCTGGGCGGGGGTCGCGGACTGGGCCCGTCTCGGACGGGGCGGATCGGTGGCTCCTGAGCTGTGTGGAGCCCCCCGTTCTTCATTTCCCCGGGTGTTTCACAGGGCCGTGGCTGTGCCCGCCTTATCTGCCCGCTCCGTGGCCGTGGTCAGTCCCGGGTGGTTGGGAGGCGGCGGGTGCTGCGCCGTGCCGGGTTTCAGGGGGCTCTTGGCACTCTGAGACTCTCAGTCCATGTGGTTTCAGTAGCTCCTGCGCAGACTTCCACACACTACCTTCCCAGCTGTACTTTCCTGCTGTTCTTCAACAACTGTTTCTTCGTCCTCATCCCTGGGTATGTGCAGCCCATTCACACAAACTTGCACAGAAACGGCCTTTACAGCAATTCATCTGGGTGGAGACAAACGGAAGGAAGATGTGACAGTCTTAAAAAACTGAGGGACAGAATGAAAACACATTTCATATGGTATGTGAAGATAACAATTTTTCGTGTAATTAAAAATAGGATTTGCTGAGTGTACTGGGTTGCCGTTGGAAAGAGCTGGATAATGTCCAGGTCACAACATTTACATTGGATTGACGCAGCTTCAGAGCTGTAGTGTGGAGTTGCACCCACCTGCAGAAATGGAGAAAGGCTGAATGCCTCTGTGACGTGGTCCCTAAAAGCCTGGGTGACCCAGCATATACTGTCCCCAGGGCTGGAAGGACTGGTGGATTTAGGTGGTAAGTCACATGCACTTTTTGGACCACGATCACAGCTGCTCAGAACAGCATGAGTCCCTTCATGCTACACAACCAGCTTCAGATGGTCCAAGCAGTGTTTCCTACCGTGCTCACTCCCTTGCTGAGGTTCAGCTGCTGCCTTTGCAGGGCTTTCCTCAAGTGTCCATCCACTGCCATGGATCTGGCTTTGAAGCCATAAGGGCAGCTTCAGTGTTCAGTCTGTCAGGGGCAGCACCAAGGCCTGGGCTGTGCTGGGAAAACTGATTTGCTGTGGGTGTGCCACTGGCTGGCCCTGGGATCCGATGGCCCCGGCACTGATCAGGCCTGGCACATCCTTTCATAGATCAGGGTGCATTCATTCAAGTTAATTTATTTGTGCAGGCATCTCTAAATAGAAAGCCAGAAATGTCGATTCTTCTTCTTTGCAGCTGTTAACAATGTTCTCTTGAGTTTTCTGACCAGAAATGCTTTTTTTTCCCAATGCTGATTGCTATCCTAGTGACAGTTCTTATCCAAAGGAATTGACAATTGCTGCCTGCAATTGCTGCTTTGTTGAATAATTGACATACAGTTCTGTGGCAAAAGCTGCACTGCTCTGGGATGCTGATTTTGACAGTCTGAGCTGTGCCCTGTGCTTTCCAGCACCACCTGGGAAGATTCAGATAATCTCTGACGTCAGCAGGAATTGGATGTGAAATCATGCCACTACAGTTGTTCTGTGTTTAATTGGAGTGCAAAGCCAACTAAAGAGAAAGGTCAAAGAATAATTCATGACAAATGCAACAATTCTTTCTGGAGCATAAGTTTACTCCAATGTTTTTCCAGGAAGAGATCCTGGGGCTGGCAGTGAAGTTCCTAAGCTAATTCAACCCCTTCAAAGCATCAAATGTATAAGGCAGAAATGAGAGGGTTCAGTACCAGTGTCTGCATATCTATCTACAGACTGACATTAGTTTGGGGGGTCAGAGCTGGCCTTTAAGCAGTTGCAGTAAGCACACACACACTGTGGTGCTACCTTTTGTCTGGCAGGAACTTCTGGAGCCACTTTCAGCCAAATGAAACACAGAAATCTAAAATCCTCAGGGTTCCTACAAGCTTTGTGAAAATCAGGGAAAGGTTAAAGGGATCCAGACTGGGGTGGGTTTTGAACAGGCAATAGTTTGAGATCTGGCAGCATGTGCTGTGCAGTGCTGTGTAGCTCCAAGTCAGGCAGTACAGTCAGTTGCTTTCTGAGCAGCAGTGAAGGGGGTGGGGGGGGACGATAACAAAACAGAGAAGAGGTCTCAGACCTATCAGAGAATGATACTGAGCTGAATAGAGACTTGCAGCAGTGAGCTGAAAGGACACAAACCAGAAAACTCTGAGGAAACTTTGGCTTGCTTGGTTCATGCAAATTTTTTCCTCAGAAACATAAATCTGACCTCCTGTGTCCTGGTGTTTACCCCAAACCGATGGTAGTTTTTGCAGCACTGGGGGTTTTACCTGCTGTCCTTTCTTCCCAAAATTCCTTGGCTCTGCAAGTGATCTGGTAGGACCACGCACAGAGGGCTTGATGTACTGAGGGCTGGGAACAGTTTAAGCAGCTGCAGTTTGATCTCTCCTGCTGTGGTACCACCAGCAGTACAGCAGAGGGGCGGTGAAGTAGTTGTTGGTCCACACAGGGAGCAGCAAATGCAGCTCTGATGGGACCTTTGCACTGCCTGTCCTGCAGCCTCCAGATTTTGTGGCCTAACAGAAAAGTACAGACCTGGTGGAGACAAGAAGGTGGCTGGGAGCTGCTGCTGGAAGCTTCTGCGCTTCACTGATGGGGTTGCTTGTGTGGGGCACCCACGCTGATCGTTTAGGTGATGAATACTACCTGGGAATGTTGCATCACAGAATTTCATAAAACACTCTGTTTAAGACTGAGCCAATTCAGGGATGATTCATCTTTGTTCCTGCAAACAGATGCTGGTTTGGGCACTTTTTGTGTGCCCTGATGGAATTATGCAATGGTGATATTTTTTGGGGTAAACAAGCCACTCCCTTTCTAGCCTCACTGTACAAAATAGGTGTTCTGATTCCTGAAGTACCCTACAGTCCTTCCTGACAGCTCCTCCAATCTAATGCAGTCCTTTTATATTTGGGAGACCACAACTCTGTGTATTATTCTGAGATCTCATCAGGGCCCTGTGCAATGGCTTACATAGCTCAGAGATGCTTCCTATTCCTGTGGGATCTATCCCACTTCATCCCCATGTCCCAGAGGGATAATTTTCAGCCACCATTTATTTTGCCCAAGCTGTCATGATTTGTTTCCCTACAGACAGCCACTTCCACGCTACACTGTGTTCTCCTCTTCTACAGACCTTGCACAGCAGTATTTGCAACATAGTTACTACAGGTCCTCACTGGGTTCGGTTTTCCTGTGAAGTCCACAATTACATACTCTATCTCAAGTCCTGGGATCCTTTGTTTATAAGTACTAGAGTTGCTTTTGCCTCTTCTTTTCCAAGTTTTCTTCTGTTGGAGTTTATTGGCTACAACACCCATCAGCTTTTGGGTTTGCCAATGAAAAAATTCATATGATTTTAATTTGTGGGGGCTACATGAGTTCTCATTACTTCTTTTCTTCGGTATTCACGGGTAAAACCTCCTGTTAAATTGAAGGGTATTGCTGTTTTTATAAATTGCTGGGAGAAAGGTGCTTGCCTTTTATTTGCTAGCTTGGAAAACAAAGGATTTTCCTAGCAGGCTGGAATAGCAGTGCTGTAGGTATCTTCCACTCTTTCTGCTGCTGACTGACAGAAGACAGCACGAGGTTTGTGGTCTTTTATGGAGGTTGGCAGTGGTCTGGATAAAAAAAGTGGAGCCTGAGTGATCAGCTTTTCTTCTTCAGCTTCAGAGAGAGGAGAGAATAAACTGCACTTCAGATTTCTCTGAGTGGCTTCACGTGCCAGGAACTTCCTTTACATGAAAGACAGATTTCTTTGTAAGAAAGGAAACCAGCTTTTCTCAGCCCCTAGAAAGATTGTATTTCTGCTTTGAACATTTGCCAGAGTGAGTTTTAAATGGCAATGTTAAAAAAAAAATAGGCCAAGAGGAAAGCTTTAATTCCTGCCAGCTAACTTAAGCTAACTAATCATCTAGTGGAAGCTCATCATCTATACGAGGGAGAGATGGGCTTGTCCAGAGATCTAAAAACTGACTTCAGATGTCCCTGCTAGGTGGGGAAGGGATGAGCTGATGACGTGAGCTGAACACTGAAGCTCTGGACGGCTGAAGTTAGGCAAGAGGAATCAAAAAGGTCTGACAAACAGCACTGATCAGCTTTTGGGCATTGGCTAAACTACTCTTCTTGACAGCAGCATCTTAAAAATGGGCTGTCCCATCAGCTGGCATGGGCTTTGTTGTCATTCCACTTGGCCTACTCAGGGCTGCACCCCCTGGGCGTGTGATTAGCTCCCAGTAATAACATCATGATGGACCTGGCACCCTTCTGCTGGGCAGGTCCCTGCGAAAATCTTGTGCTGGGTTGCAGTGATGGTTATTCATATCAGATTTGTAAAGGTTTGTGGATCTGGTTGTTGGTTTCACCTCTCACCCTGAGAGTATCTGAGTGATCTGTTTTGCACCTTTGTTGGCAAGGCTGAGGAAAGACCAGAGAGTAAATAGGTCTTGCAGACCACTGGTCTTTTTTAATATGATGAGAAGCACTTCAGGTGAGCTGAGTTCATAGGTCCCTGGTTTAACAGGTCAGTATTTCAGCAGGGCTTTATTTTCCCATAGAATTACTCAGTTGGAAGGGTTAAGAACAATCTTTGATGCCCACTGGCAGAGCAGCCAAGGGCTGTAACAACCTGTTCTGTGCTTATTGGGGCCGCAGACCCATGTGCACAGCCCCCCTGCTGTGTCAGGGTGTCCTCCAGCTGGGCTGGAGGGAAGGAGAAGGGAAAGGAGGAGCGGAGGGACCGTACGGGATATGTGCACTGCCAAGCTGACAGTACATATTTCTGAGTCAACATGATTTTCTTCATTTGCAAGGAACTCAGTGAAAGAATTGAAGCCAACATGGTGTGATGGATGGAAAAGCAATTGTCTTTTTCCTTTGCTTTGTTCACTCGACATGAGGAATGGGAACAGGCAGATTAGGGAACTCAGAGAACATGCTGTGCATCTGGAAGCTTTTCTCAGTCAAATCGAACCCAACTTGCTTACCTCCATCAAGAATCTGCCGTGCAATCAGATGGGAAAGAAGTGAAAAGAGATCTATTTGTGCATTACCAAGACTTTGCAGATTAGCGCTTGCCCAGGTCGCTCCTCTCCACCTTCCTCTGTATTTCTGTTCTCTGATGACATGATCATTTCTAGCTGCATTGCCAGTTGCAGGAGCAGGGTCATTTTCCCTGCCAGACCAGTGCCATAGTATCTAGTTCACCTTTTCCAGCTGCAGCAATATGCTGGAGCACAAACATCCCCACTGCAGTGGGGAATTGCAGGTAGGGTCTTTGCTGCTGGCAGCAAGGTTTGAATGAATTACTTGTAGTTGTTCTGTCTCCTTTCAGCTTTGGGAACAGTCCAGCCAGAAGTAAATCATTAAGTGTTGGAAAAGAGAATGTCTCAAGTTGTCTTGATTGTGTCAAGTTTGCTGCAGTGGGTTGTCTGCAACGTTCAGCAGTGAGGCTGGTGGCTTATGCCAGTGACCCTGGAGCTCTGCCTTCCTAGAGAGCAGTGTTTCCATGGGAAGCTACCTGAGAGCTATGCACTTCAGCAGTGGCCTGCCAGAGGGCAGGGGACAGACAGTGTGTGAGCCCTCACAGCTGTTGCAGAGTGTTGGAGGGAGTCCAGAGCAGCTGGCCCCCTGCTCCCGGGCTGTGTGTCTGGAGCAGCGTCACATCCGCTGCTTGTGCAGAGCCATCCCTGACAGGGATCTGCTGGAGACACAGTCTGTGGGGCTGCTGCTCCAGACATCTTGTGATGGGGAAGCACGGGCATTCAAACCCTTACAGACATTCCAGGAAATCAAGGTTTGCTTTTTCCTTTACCAGTGTAAAAGTGCTGACCCCGCTAACCTCACCTCGTTGGTCTCCCTCAGCTAGGACAAATCTTGCTGTACAGGGGCCCATTTTACATAGCGCCTTTCAAATCCTTTACTTAGCTTCAATCGTGAAGCCTCAAGGGAGGGAACAGGTAAAGCAGAGCTCCTAAAACAGCACTGCTCCTAAAGTACCGCTGAACCAGGTTCAGGAAAAAAAGATGGACACTTCTCTAGTGCGGAATTTCAGTGGGCAAAGGCATCACGTTTTCAAGATATTCACACTGTCCAGGCTGAGGAAGATGGTCAGCAGAGAGAAACCCAGCTGTGAAATGGAATTATTTGCCTCCCCTTCTTTGCATGGAGCCAATGACAAAAAAGTTAATAAGGATGGTGTGAAGCTTTTCCATCGCCAGCTGCCCACCAGTTCCTGATGTCAGGAGGATCAGCACCACACAGCCACCTTCACTGATCATTCCTTCAAAGACTGAAGAGGCTCAGGCTCTGCAAAATTTTGGACTGCAGATGAAAATAAAAGCAACTTAAATGTTGTGCTCCTGTCTTTACAAAGCTGTACTTGGAACAAGACTTTGTTCATATGTCATTGCCATTATAACCACCTGGAGCTTAGATCAACTGAAGCACTTGATATAGAGGGATTAGTGCAAAGACAACTGCCACATGCCACCAGGAGCTTGAAATCCTGAGAGAATCTAGCCAAGGACAGCTCAAAACCTTTCTTTCAAGATTTAGGGCAAATTCTGGCTAGAATGGCCCATTCAGAAAGGAACAAAGAGCTGAGCTGCCGCAAGATACACAATATTTTATCCTTCTAAAAAAAAAAAAGAAGGAATTTTTATAAAGGAATGGATGTGGATGACTGTGGGAGCCAGCAAAGAAGCTGTTGGAAAAGCTTTCAACGAAGGGAAGGGGCAGTGCACTCCTTGCTCCTTTTCCATCTTCGGAGTCCCTCGCTCCCGGAGCCAGAAGCACTGCAGTGACTGAGCTTGATTAGAAAGTGATTTCTCAAGAGCTCTCGAGGGATCACAAATTTTACTATTAACTGTCACTTCAGCATTTTTTTAGGTTGCTGCTTTAATTGTTGTATATAAGCCCTGAAGCTGTTAATACTTTCTCGGACAATGGGATCGCATATTCAGACATGGCCTTGGTTGCATCCTGGTGGCAGATTAACCTGCCTAATGAAACTGATCAAACATGTTGCTATCGATTCCCTCCCCTCTCCCTGCTGAGGGCAAACACTTTGTCATTGCTCTGCTAAGTACGTTCAGCACTTTGACTCCTGTGTATCTGTTATTATAGTGTATCAAAGAGCCTAATAGCAATTCTAGTGTGGCAGCAAAAGTACAGCCAGATCTGCTTTCTGGACAATTTTTTTTCAACTGAATTGCCTTGTGCATCTTTTAGATTCACCAGTTTATAGAAAACACACAGGTTTTGTTCCAGTCAAGTAGAATATTGGCTTTCAAGACTTTTATACCAAAAGGTTGGGCCAGATCCAGTATCCCAAGGACACAGGTTGAGCATTCACAGCCTGTGGCTCCATTTCCTTCCTCCTTTTCAAGCAAAAGAAAATCAAGCAGGTCTGTGACAGCTGGAGCAAGGAGGGACTGGAAAAGCAAAGTGGGTTATGAAGAGCAGCTCTGTATATCACACTCTTTCATTGCCACATTTTCCTCTGTGGGAGGCAGATTTGTGAATTCTGCTTGGGTTCCCCAGCTCTGCACTGTCTCAGCCGAGGAGGAGCTGCTGGGGACAGCCACACAGGGAAAGTGGAGGCAGACAAAGCACGGCTCCCTCGGGCAGATTTCTCCCAGGGCACCCCTGGTCACTCACTGCCTCTGGAAGCAGGGCTGGGCACTGGGCCTTCCCGGGAACCTCCCGCATCCCAGTCCTGGCACACTTCTCACTGGCAGGCACTGCTGCTAGCACACTCTGTTGTTCTGACACACGGGGCTCCTTCCTTTTGTTTCAGCCTTTGCTGAGAGCAGGATAAAGCCAGAGGATTGTGTGATGGATGCTCCCTCTCCTTGTATGCTGTGTCGGTGTGTTTTAAGAGCAAAAAGCTGACCTTTGGCTGGCAGCTGCTGAAATGTACCGTGTCTCTGTGTGCTGCAGGGACTGCTAGAGCAGAGAGTTTTTCTCAATCATTTAATTAGATTTCTTAGTTTTCAAGGCCAGTGTGTGTTTTCAGGCAAGAACCAAATGCCGAGAGGCCCTGTGAGCATTTCTGAATAACGAATCCCCACTTTGCACCCCTTCCCTGCTCATGCAATGTTCCTGGGCTGAACTTCCCCCAGGCTCAGGGTTCAGCTTGCACACCAAAGTGTCCAGTGGAGGGGTGAAAAAGCAACCTCTGCCCCCCCAGCCAAAAGGGCCCTTGGGCACAAGAGGGGTTTGTGCAGAGGGGTGTCTTCGTCCTGTAGAGCACCTGAGCAGCCTTTCCCAGCTGCTGAGCATTCCTGGAATATCAGGTCCTCCGGCAGACCTGTCCTTTCCTGGCATCAGCCTCTTGTGCCTGGTCCAGCCTCAGGGCACTACAGTGGAAGTGCCTGAGGGTTTGTTCTCTCTTCTTCCTTATCTTTCACGGGGAATGTGGAAAAAAGTTGTATGGTGGTGTACAGTGCTACACGCTGTAGGTGGCACAGAGCTTTCCTGCTGTGTGGGCTCTGGCAGCCAGTGGAGGTGGCTGCAGGGCTGCAGGAAATGAGTGCCAGAGCCCATGGGCTCTCATGGGTCAAATCTTGCCAATCTTTCCCCCCGTAAAACCTCAGTGATATTTTAAACTACTGAAGGATGAATTTTGATTCTGTATTCCTTGGAAATAAAGGCAGCAGGAATACAGAATCCACCTCATGAGCAGCTTTAGTGATAGCGAATATATTTCTTGGTTTAAATAATGGAATTGCAATTTCATCCTGTGACAAGTTGTCTGTCCATCCCTGCTAAGTACCAGAAGGCAGCAGTGCTGCTCTTAGAGTGGGAAGCTGTGCTGACTTGGAAAGCTGGTGCTAAACTGGAACCAGTGTCTGCATCAATATTTTTCCAGCTAATCCTCAGAAAGGATGGGAGGGAACAGACTAAATGATGACATAAAAGATTTGAAGTCGGGTTAGTGTCAACCTCCCCCACCAAAACATCAACCAAAGTTGTGGAAAGCTTGATCCTGGTCCAAACCAATGCAGCAAAGCCAAGACCAGCTCCAGGAAATGCAGGCTTGTCACTTCCATCATTGGTGACCCTGGATGACATCTAGAAATACTCCTCTTCCTAATCCTCCAGTTCTGTGGGTATATATATTCTATATAACAGAACACTGTTAGCTCCTGGGATTTCCCCACAGAAAGTAAATTTAAGGACTGGTTGCTGGAAAGGGTCATGTTGCCACCTGGGGTTTCAGCAATTGCTGGGATCGAGTCCAGTCTGAGGAGCAAAGAGGGGATGTGTAAAACCAGATTAAAGGAAAATGAAGGCATGGCTTGCTCTGCAGTTGTCTTTCCACATTCCCACGGGGTTGAACTGTTGGGGGCTGCCAGGTGGTGACAGAGGGGACAGCTGGATGTGTGAGGCAGAGGTCACCTGTGAGATGGAGATGGGATGGGCGTGGGTGGGAAGGGCCCACAGGCCTCTGTGCCTCAGCTGTGCTGCACAGGGAGCAAGGGCTGTTCTGCCCACCAGCCCTGGGCCCTCTGTCAGCTCCCCAGGGGCGAGAACACCTCCTGCATGCAGAGACTCCTGCAGGGAACAGAATTTTCCTGTTGCAAAGAGGATTTTGTTATCTTCAGGGTGGTGAGGCACAGGTTTTCTAGAGCAGCTGTGGCTGCCCCATTCCTGGAAGTGTTCAAGGCTGGATTGGACAGGGCTTGGATCAACTTGGTCTAGTGGAAAGTGTCCCTGCCCATGGCAGGGGGCTGGAATGAGATGGCCTGTTAAAGTCCAACTCAAACCCATGAGTCCATGATTCTCTCTGGATTTTCTCTGGAAGGAGCTGCAGGGGATTGTCCTTTTTAGCCAAGTTTTACAACTACAGTTAACCCAAATGTCCTATTAATGGCATTCCCCCTCAGTGGGCACTATGGGGTCTGAACAAGCATTTTGTACAGTTTTCATGACATTACAAGAATAGTCATTTTTAGCACTATTACAGATTGCACTGACACACTCCCTGTTGAAACAGGTGAGTGGAAGGGTCTGTTTTCTTTCCCAAATGGAAAACCAAAGTAGGGAGAGTTGAAGATGCTTGGCCCAAGTCAGATGTGAATGAATCTTCAGACCCTGAAACCAGCTCCACAGTCCTAATCCCCTGGCTGCCTCTGCTTGGGAGCTGATAATTAAAAACAAGGATCATTTTCTGAGACAAACAAATGGAAGATTGTCATAGAAAAGGAAAGGCCACCAAGTCAAACAAGGTGACTGGTTCATGCCTGTTCCTGGAAAATGAGCCCTGAGCCCTGGCAGCAGCTCTCAGTGCATCCAGCATGGAGGAACCCACAGCTCACATGGGTCTGTGCTGGAGAAAGAAAGAAGAACATGCAGACTGCAGGGACAGCAAATGTCCTCCCTGGATGGTGCCATCCCCTCCTCACCCCCAGGGTTTCAGCCATGGCAGCTCTGTGCAGCACAGCTTTCCCTCCCAGTGCCAAGCAGGAGGACGTGCCCAGAGCAAAGGATGTTTGAGCCCTACACGAAAAATGCATCAGGTTTGTGTGGATGATGAGTGTATCCACCATTATATGGGATAAGGGACTTCCATCAGTGCCCAGGGACAGGCAGCAGGCAGGGTGCTGGTCCCACCAGCTCGGACAGGACATTGCGGAGGTCTGTCCGTGGCAGTGGCCGTGGGCAGGCTGCCCTCAAGGAAGAGGTTCCAAAACTATACCAAGAGTTACAGAAGCCCCACTTTGGTCCATCAGCTGCTGGGTGGTGTGGCCAGGCACTGCCAGGTAGCAGTTGCCTGCTTCAACACTCTGCTATGGCCCCAGGTGGGTGCAGAATGTCCATCAAAGAGCCACAGAATTTCTGGAAAAGACCTCTAAGATCATCCAGCGTAACCATTTAACAGGTCCACCTGTAAACCATGTCTCTAAGTGCCACATCTGTATGTTTTTTGAACACTTCCAGGGATGGTGACACTACCACTGCCCTGGCAGCCTGTTCCAGTTCCTGACCATCCTTTCCGTGAAGAAATTTTTCCTAATATCCAACCTAAACTTCTTACTCAGTCCATCAGCTGGGACACCACGTGGGCATGTTGGACTCCTGAACTGGTCTTTGAAACTATCCCAGGCATGGCCATCCTGCTGCAAACCTTACCAACGGCACTGCTGCCCACCCCTCAGCTACCCCCACTCTCTTCCCCGTTTCTGTCCCCTCTGGGGATGAGGAGCAAGGGAGGCTCCCCAAAACCATGTTCCCACATAACTGATCCTTCACTGGAGACTTTTCCCTTGCCCACTCTGCCTCTTCCCTCCTGGAGGAGGAGGAGCTTGAAAATATGTTGAATATTTTAATTAGAAAAGTTTGCAGCTCAGGGTCTGGCAGGGACAGTCTCTCCTTCCACCCTGACCTGTCAGAGCCCCGGTGACCCCAAATCCCAGGTGATGGGTGGTCCTGGGGGTGTTGGGACCATGGTTTTGCAGTGCTCCTGTGCTGTGAGGAGCTCCCTCCCCTCTGGCATGGGTTACATCAGCTGGGCTTGCCCAGCCTGGTTTCCCCAGCCGACAGCACAACCTCCAAGCAGCAAACATCCACCTCGTGTGACAAACCCCACCGGACTCCATGAGCAGGGGCAGAGCCACATTTCCTTCCCTGGCAGCAGATGCAGCTCAGGATGTTCCTGCCTCACCCTAAGGCCCCATCAAGATGCTCCCCAGCTTTTAGGGTTTAAAAAAAAAAAAAAATCCCTGCCTTCCTCAAGCCCTGGTTCGAGGTGGTGGCCCTGAGCAAATCCCCTGGGAGTGTTCAGCTCAGCACAGCCCATGTCACTGGCTGAGCTGGGCAGGAGGTGCTGGCACCATTGTGTCTCATGCCAGGTGGGCTGGGACAGAGGTGGGTCATCTAAGCAGAGGACTCCCATCTCCATCTCCTGGTGCCAGGAGAGCAGTGAGGGCTGACTCCTATCAGGGCTGAGGGTGACCCTGCCCACGAACAGGTCCTCCCAACCCTGAGTGCTCCTGGAGTTCTCCCTGTGGCACCAGCTCAGTGGGGATGAGCCTTCTGTTACAGATGAAGGATGTCGGGATGAAAAGAAGGGGGACAGGGAGAAGGCAGAAGTTCAGGCAAGATGAGACAGGGTGTCAGGAGGCACTGGGCAATGCTTTGGGGAGCAGGGTTGGAAGGGAGCAGTAGCTGGTGCTGGGGACTGGTGCTCAGCCCGGCCGGTGACTCAGCCGGTGACCTCTGGTCCTGCCCCTTGTGCCTCAGCCTGGGGCCATCTGTGCTCATGCAGGAGGCCTCCGTGATGCATAACGTGCCCGGCTGTGACTCCGGCACTGCTCCGGCTGCTCAGCATGGCTGCTGGGTGGTCAGCCTTGTGTCCAGCCTTCCCAGAGGAGTCACCCCCAGCTGCTTCCTCCCATGGGACTGGGCTCTTTGAAGTCATGCCCAGCCCATCCTGTGGTGCATGACTTGGTTGTTGGCTGCCCCGGGGACCTTTCCTCGTGCTTGTCACACGTTGCCTGAGCTGCCGACCACATCCCCATGCTCTCCCCATCCTGTGGTCAGGCGTGCTGGGAGTTCCCACCTCTGAGCTATGATCTCTGGGAAAGCGGTGGGGTTTGGATCATGTTGTCTCTGTCACTGCCACACCAGAGCATCCCTGAATCCAGAACTCCTGTACTCCAGCCCTGACCTGGCCAAACCCCTCACCTTGTGTCCTGCCTTGTGAAGGGTTAGAGCACTGGGGTTCACCCTGTGCAGTTGAGGTGCACCCTCTCCCTCTAAGATGGACCCTGTCCCATCAGGGAGCACCCTGGCCCATTGTGGTGCACCCCCTGCCTGCCTATACCCATGATGGCCATTCCTGTTCTCAGGGAGGGACCTTGGGGCTCAGGGGAGAGTGGAGCATCAGTCCCTGTGGGGCTGGCCTTGCAGCCCTCCTTAGGGGGTGTCGTGGGTTTGTCTAGGTGACAATTTTTTTTACCACACCCCCCAACCAAATTGCTCTAAGTTGAGAGAAGGTTTA
>JAWWES010000051.1:808968-821195 GCA_035583135.1 Lophotriccus pileatus
AAAGATGTAATTGGCAAAAGGCGTTACCAGAACTTCTGATTGGTTTTGTCCCAGAAATTCACCTGGACAAACCACTTACCGTCCCCCAGGGAGGGGGAATCCTTGCTAACCCACGACAGGGGGCTTGTTCCAGACTGTGTAGGTGCCACACCAGCACCTCCACTGCTGCGGTGCTGTGCTCCAGAGACCGTCCACATGCCTGCCACTGTAACCAGGATGGTTCGAGGGGCCCACAGGAGGGCGAGTGCAAGCTGGGAACTGCCCTCCACCATCCTGGCACCCGTGTGCCCTCCCACCTGCACACCAACAGACTCGTCCCCCCTGCTCAGACAGCAGGTCAGGGCTGTGCTGGGCAAGATGGAAGGACAGACAGACACCAAGGGTCTCCTGCTCTGCCTCCCACCCACCACACCTCTTGTTTTGCTGGTCTCCCCAGGCAGTTGTAGGGCCCTGGTGTGTTTGATGGTCACAACAAGGATGCAGGTCCAAGTGATCTGGCTGTGGAAGGACCAGTCTAGGCTGCGTGGGGTGTTTGGAGGAAGCTCTGAGGAGATGCTGCCTCTCTCCCAAACCTGTCTCTCCTGCTCCTTGCCACCTCTGACTCTACTCGCCCAGCCGGATTGCTCAGGCCGGCATTCCCCAGGTTTTGTCCTCAGGGTGTTTGTGCCAGTGCCCGCCCTGGCTCAGCTGCGTGCAGGCCCAAAGGCAGGAGGCAGCAGGAGGGGCTGCTGGACACAGTCCTTGCTGCCACACGAGCCCAGCACAGCCCTGGTCATGTCCTGCCGGTGCCACCTGCTGTGGGTGGGCGTGGAGGGGACCCTGGCCTGGGCACTGACCTCATTGCTTTCCTCCACCACCACTCAACCCCAGGTCATCAGGGCAGGGGGCGTTGGTGCCATATTGTACTGGGAGAATTCATTCGTCTTTGTTCTGCTCCAGCTTTATTTCTTCAGCTTTCTGTCAGAAAGAGGTGGCAATAGAAACACCACCTTTAGCCTCCCTGGTTATAAGATGCAGAGGGGCAGTTGGAGTCCCTGTGCCTTTGGAAGGATCTTCCTAAGGAGGACCAAGCTCCTCTATAATGGCCACCTCTTGAACCAGCCCCACTGATTCCATCCCCAGGGGTGGAGTGATAATATTCTGCCTCCATCCCATTTGCAGTGTTCGGGATGCTGAACTAGGCACATCTAAGGCACTTTATGGTAACCAAAAGGACGGTTTCTGTTCTCTTATTGCTTTTCCACATTTGTTCCATCTCCCAAACTCTGTCTCCAGCTTTACCTTCACACCAGTTCAGTAAATGCCCCCTTGCACCACACCCTGGGCACTGGGGCAGGAGAGTGGAGCTGGTGCTGGTGCTGTGCCACTGCAATTGCAGCCACCTCTTGCATCACCCCACTGGCGGCCTCCAGTTGCAGAAGAGCAGGAAGTAAAAAGGGGTTCTTTAATGACCCAAGTTATATATACATTAAAATTATTCAACTGGGAAAAAATGGGGTTTGCAGAAAAAGCTTTAATTCATGTGTGTGATGGTTCTGAGGTGAAGAGGTTTGTTGCCAGAAAAGCAGCAGTGCTCCTGGACTTGCTCCTTCTGCTGCTGCCCTGCCCTCATTGCTTTCATTTGGATGAGACCAGGGAAAAAGCTTACTGAACAAAGTTTTATTTTCCAGGAATGTTGCCTGCCTGGGAAGGGATGCTGCAGAGCTGCCCACCCTGGGTGCATGGGCACAAGCCCACACCAGTGCTGCTGCCCAGGTGGCAGTGCAGGAGAGGAATGGTGTGGGGAGAGTTATTCCCAGCGCTGCCTGGCTTCAGCCCAGCTGTCTCTGAACACCAGCGTGCATCGTACTTTGCTTCATGAGGGTCATGGTGCCCTCAGCAAGGCAGAATCCAGCCCTGTAACTCGGAGAAGTGCATAGTGCACAGAGGAGGCTCTGCCTCTGGTTCCTCTGCCTGCCCAGGTGGGTAGGCACCCTGAGAACCCTCTGGTCCCTCTGCCTGTGGGCAGGTAGGCAGAGCCTTCCATGCCTGCTGGAGCACTGTCAGCCCTGAGTCCCACAAAGCACTGCTTCTCCTCAGTCCATCTCCAGCTGCCCTGACTGCAGTGGGTGACCCCACTCCTGGCAGAGGAAGGGAAAAGTCTTGCAGGGGCCATGAGTCCCCGTGGTTACAAATGGCAGCAGTTTCCCATCCTGTTCCTCCTCCATGTTATGGGTTCTTCTCCTCCACCAGCCAGCAGCCTGCCCTGCACGCCCGTGGGGCAATTCCCTGTGCTGGCCTTACCTTCCAGCCCCTTCCAGGTCTCAGCCATAAGGATGGGGTGTTGCAGTCCCGTGGAGGACAGGTGAGGACAGGAACACCTAGCACTGTTTGTCAGAGCTTATCTGCACCCTACCATGACACTCTTTTTATGAAAGAAGTCATTCAGAAGGCCTGGGCCATCGGGGGAGATCTGGGCACAGGTTCTGGAGGCGTGTTTATGTTTCTGGTGTTGCAAAACCAGCTTCCTCGGTGGCTGAAACCATGCGGCTGTGGCTGCAGGTCGGGGAGAGCTGATGTGAAATGCTGGGGAAGCACCTTGGCTCCTGAGGGCAGTGCTGTGGGGAGTGGCACCTCTTCAGAGCACCCCGTGCTCTGAGCTGGCTGTGTCTGACGTGCCTGGCGAAGTGTGCATTTGCCTAAAAATCCACGGATTGTGCATCTGTGAGCATCAGGTGGTGAAGGCAGCTGTGTACTCCAGGCGTGGCTTTGTTCCCAAAAGAGACCCCACTGGTACAGGTGAGGCTGTCCCTTGGCATCTTGGATCTGCCACAAGCATCAGCAGAGGAGGGTGCCTGGCTGCCAGGGCTTACTCAAGCTGCAGGCAATGAGCCACAAGAATTTCAAAGGATCTTGGACCTTTTCCAAGGAAAGTTTCCTATCTCATTTCAAGAAGATAGCACATTTTGTCAGTTTCCTTCTGCCTTTGTTGGACCTCATGCTCCGGAGAGGTTTTTTTTAAACCCAGTAGCTGATGACCAAAAATCACTGAATCTTAGAAACATGCAGAGCTGATGGATCCTCTTTGGTGCTCACCCAGAGCTCTGGAGATCTCCTGGTACAGCAGTCCTCCAGCACCTGGAGGCTTCATGGGCAAGATTCCGTTCCTTTCCTCCTGCTGCCCACTGGTGCTCCCCTCTGCTCCTCCAGACCGTGCCTGTCCTCCTTGGAATGTGTGTGCCTGGACGAGTCAGTCACTCCTGCACCTCAAAGGGCAGGAGATGGGAAGTGGTGTATCTATCAGGTCAAGGGGTCTGGCAGGCTGCAGGAGGAAAAATTCCCCTCTGGACCCAGCTTTAATGCCCCACCCTGCACAAGGAGAGACCATTGGGGACATCTCTGCACAGTGCCAGAGGCAGCAGTGCTGCTCAAGCTGCTGGACGCTGCTGGACTCAGGGCTGCCCAGACCCCCTATCCTGAAAGCTTCTGCAGTAGGTCACAACTGCACACAGGGCGGGGCAGAGGGAGACATTAGGCTGTTACAGGGTTGTAAAGTGCTGGAAAACTGGAAGTTTTCCCACTCTGCTGTAAAGCAGAGCGGAATGACCTGCCTTGGATGAAAGGAGCCCTGCCTGCACCTTCCCCTCCAGCTTAAACCAACAACAAAGTCAGTTGTGAAGTTCCAGGTGATTTGAGTGATCTGGTGGCTGTGGGGGCCTGGTTGACCTCACTCCCAGAGGGATCACCTGTGCCTGTGCCTTCCAGAAGCCACTGCAGATCCGCTATGGAAGTTTCTCTTGCAGGGGACACATTCGCTGCGATCCTAATTCCTCTCCCGGCTCCGGGGGAGGGTGACACAGTCCTTCAGCAAGGTGCCAAGGTATACGCAGTGGCACTGCCTCGCACAGAGCTGGGCTTGCTGCCTCTTCCTCACCCTGGGAGAACCTGCAGGGATGAGAATTTTGGTCCCTCACTTTCTGGGTGTCCTGAGAGCAGAGGCAGAGTGACGTGGGGCTGTACCCAACTGAGGCAGGACACAATCTGCCCTGAGCACGTCGACTGGGATGAACGTGGGCCTTTAAAAAGCCCATCTGCCTGCAGTGACACTGAACTCTGTGCTGGGCTGGCCCAGCTGCAGCTGGGCCCCAAAGCACTTTTGTCTATATTTAGTGCATTTTTCAGATAACACTGCTTCTATTTTTGGGCCATGTGCTGACTTAGGGCCCCTTTTTGCTCTTGTTCTCTGCTGTATCACAGGTCAAAGCCTTTCCATTTTTGGGATCCTCAGGTTCCCAAATGTTTGGCAACGGTGTCGAAGAGAAGGCAGGTAAATCAGGTTTTTTGCTTCTTCCCTAATATTCAAAAAAAGGCGGGAAAATTGTTTTTTTAAGGCATTTCGATGGAGCAGCTTCGCCTGGAAACCGTGAAAGGTCTTTGCTAACTCTCCTTCCTTCCAGTGAGACTTTCAGAGAAGCAAAAATCTGGGCTGCACATGTGAGAGAATGGGAGAAGGTGTCACGTCATCTTCTGCCTTGGGTGGGTCTTCAGGGTTTCATGTCCACGTGCATCATGAAGAGAGCAGAGGGATCCAAGGGCGGTGTCAGCAATGGGTCCTTATAAGGTTGCTGTGGCTGGGCTCAGTGACAGTCGCCCTCCTGGTGGGAGAGCTTGGCTGGCAGGACCAGGGTGCTTGCCAAGACCCGATGGGAACGTCTGAGAACAGAAACCTTCAAAGCAGCCAGTGTTTTACTCTTTTTAAGGTCAGCTCCTTGGAGAGCGCCGTGCTGGGACAGGCCACCCACCGTCTGAGGAGCAAAGTGACAGGCACATGTGTCCCCAGCATCCCCGGGTGACAGGTCTCCTTGCCTGCTGCTGTGATGGGACAGAGCAGGGTGGTGACCCATGTGCTGGGGGAGCTTCACTCCCTCGGGATCTTGCTGTGCTGTCCCTGTTACAGAGCTCTCTGTGGTTTTGAAAAGCAGCCACGCCTCCTGAGGTCCAGGGGAGTGGGGCCACCACGCTCTGAAGTGGGGTTGGGCCCAGCCGGTGCAGGGCTTCTGCAAGTCATATCAGACCAGTCCCACCACCAAGCCTGATCTGGGGAGGGGTTGCCACATAATGCTGTATCTCTCACTGCACTCCATGCTTGATCTGCACCCAGGACCCAGATAAGGTAACCCAGAGGCATGGGGTGACCAGGGATTGTGTGTATTTTAAAACTCCCCTCTGTGTCAAAGGGCTTGGGATGGTGCCAAAGAGCCAAGGGAAAACTTTCCCCTTGTCCTCTCCTCAAATTTGCAGTCCCATCTCCGGTGTCACTGCGATCCTAATTTCTCTCCTGGCTCTGGGAATGGTGACACAGTCCTTCAGTGAGGTGCCAAGTGGCACTTTGCCTCACACCAGTCATCTGGGGGAGGATTTTTGAAATGCCACAGAGTCCTTGAAGGCTTTCAGTCCACTGTCACCAAGCTCTGCGGTGTTTACCTCCAGCCCAGCCTTGCAAGGTGAGACGGGCTACGCCCTCTGAGGTCAGCCCAGGGCTCATGGAAGGGCAGAGCCACTGTCTCCCATCTGCCTTTGGGGTGACCTCGGTCCCAGCCTGCAACACCTGACCAGCACTGGCAGAGCCTGGCTCACCCAGCACCCCACCAGAGCAGTACCCTGCCCCTGTGCTGGGCTGACTGAGGGTGCCCTGTCAGCACAGCCAGGCACCTTGGCAGCACCTGGAAAAAACAGCCATTAATCCTGCCCAACCATGACTGCTGGCACCTGGAGGTGGCTTGTCCTCAGGCTTTCAGGAGCCTGCTGTGCGTGAAGCACAGCCCTGTGGGGAGGGACTCGCTCCTGGCCATGCAGAAGGCAGCAGGCTGCAATGTGGTGGGGGTTTGGTGCCTGTGGGAGAGGGGCAGCAGGAGGAGAACGAGACCCAGGATGAGACTAGGACCCTGCTGGCCCTGAAAGTTCTTCATGTGTCCTGATCCACGTGGGCCCTGCAGGCACTGAAGCCCAATGTCTACCAGCCCATCTCCTGTCGGGCACCAGATGCACAGTGGTGGGGTGGGAAGTTTCTCCACAAGGGCCCTCGTGTGGCTGTGCACTGTGGTGCCTCCCCAGTCCCGTGCACGGGGCCACGGCTCAGCCCAAGGGAAGAACCAGAAATCCCGAGCATCCCCAGGGGCATAGAAAATGGAGCCTGGCTCTTTGCTGCTGGGTTCCAGCCCATCTCTCCAGAGGCCTGTCCTGTGCCTGGCTGGCTCGAGCCGTGGTCCCACATTCGACACTGTGCTTCTCCTCCAACCAGGGCTGTGGCTGTGGTGCATCCAGACATACAACACGACTGGTACTGCCCCCAGGCAGAGTTGCTGACCCGGCTGGAAATAGCCCAAAGCTAATTTGAACCTCAGTGATGTGTTTTTCAGGCCATGGGGGTGGATGGTGATGAGGAGGACACGGAGGGAACATGCTGTGTGCAGGGGTGTGCACACACCCGTGTCCACACACACGTTGGAACCCTGGGCACAGTCACAGGGGATCTGTTCCCATCATCTCAGCACAAAACCAGGCTGCGGATTAAGAGGAGACTTTAGTGTTCCTTTCCTCCCCTCAATATAGCAAAACCTACATAGGGCAGGACATTTATAGCTGCCCTCCCTTTTCAGGAGCTCTCTTGGGTTTCGCTCCAGGCTGATACCTGGAAGCAAGCTCTGGTGCTGCTGGAGGCAGCTTAGAGGAGGCTGCAGAATCCTCCTGCCCTGCACATGCTGCACAGCCCCAGGGTCCCTGCAGTCTGAGGCTGGCACTGGGCAAAGTGGAGGGCATAGCAGTGGTGCCAGGCACCTGCAGCACCCACCTCATTCTTCTCAAAGCCACCCCTTTTCTCTGTGAACTGCAGGCAGGAGAGGTCTCTTGGTCTGGCCTCACACTCCTGCCGTGCTGTCTGTGCTTCGAGACTCCAAAGACTTTGCCTAGTGCTACCATAGCCCTTACCAAACATGGGAGCTCAACGAGGAAGAAGGTCCCTCCCTTGGAAAGATGCCATGTGGAAACTGGTGAACTTACTTCAGGCTCTTCATCAGCTCCCTGGGTTCCTCATCTCCATTTTTCAAACCTGGCTTTACAATCTTGCTCCAAGAAGGAGCTGCTCTACAGGGTCTCAAGAGCAAGGGTCTCTTCAGGAAGAGACTCTGAGACGAAGTACCAAATAGGCAGGGGGATCCCAGTGGGGCAGGAATACTCCCAGCGTCATGGACCAGGGGAGCACTTGGAAGAAGTTGGAGGCAGCCAGTCCTTGTTCCCCAGGGAAAGCCAGGCCTGGCCAGGTCTTGGGGTTGCAGCAGCAGTGAGGTCCCTGCTTGCCCTGGGGCAGCTGCAGAGCACAGGTCCCTGAGTGGCTGCCTCTGACAGCCCAGGGACAGGGAGAGGGGGCTCAGACTCTGTGAGGGAGCTGGCAATCTCCTGACCAGCACCTCATAGTCTGAAGACACGAGAAGAGTCAAGGTGACCGAGCACAAGGACAACCATCAGTCCAGCTGAGACACTGCCTGGAACAGATCCTCCCAGGCTGAGGGTCACACTGAGTGCTGGATAAACCTCTCCTTGTCCCAGGGATCCTAGTCCAGCATGAACAACTTAGATTGGAGAAAACTCACTCATGAGGAAAGTAGAGCAGAGCTCGTGCTAGTGGCCTGGCCAGGGCAGCTGAGCACAGCATGGCCATCCCAAAGCTGCTCCCACCAGCCACTGCTGGCACAAGATTTCTGGGCCCTTCCTGGGATGCTCTGGGGAGCCCCCTCTGTCCACAGTGTGACAAACCCAAACTGGGGGACAGACAAGTCCTCTGTAATGAGCAGAGGGTGATGAGTTTGCTTTTCCCCACTTTACTCAAATCTTCTGGGATGAAGATGCTCATGGTGAGGCTTTGATGGGAGCATGGGCATCAAGAGGAAAGCCCATGGGAGCAGCCTTGTCTCCACACCAGAACCAGGCCATGTTACCATGGAGGTGGCCAGCAGCAGAGTCCCCCTGCAAACGCTGGCTGCTAGGGAAGGTTGGTGTGGCCCTGCATCATGAGGTACAAGGACCAAAGGAAAGAGACATGTCTGGGGTGGCACTAGGAAAGTGTGAGAGAACTGGTCTACCTGGGTTATTCTGCCCTGACTACTCTCCGACAAGCCTTAGCTGAGCAATCAAGGTGGGGCAGCCAAGGAAGCGTGATTTTCTGCACTGAATTTTTCCATCCCCTGAAATGGAAGACCCAGGTTTCATTTCATTTGCTTATAGTTATCCTATGAGCAAATTGAATTTGAGTGTAGGAAGTTCCTGCCTCTGTCCTAGAGAGGGATTTAAAATAAATTGGTACAGATACTTGGGACTGTGAGCAGACGAAGATGAGGATGAAGCCCTTCATGGTCACCACTGCCATGTGCCTCAGCCCATACAGGCTCACAGTTCAAGATGTGCATTCCTGTGGCTCCAGCTCAAACAGGAGCAAATCTGTAATGACCTGTGGGAGGCCTGGCTGGGTGATCAAATGGTGGCTCTTTTATTCAGCTTCAGCCCTCAATTTTTCACCCTTGCCATGGGGGGCTGAGCCTCCCCAGCCCGGGGGATCCTGGGGCTGCTCTCCAGCAGGACCGACTGCCAAGACCTCATCTTGCACAAGACAAATATGTGGCAGGAGTCAAAAGAGGCAGAAACCCTCTCGTGTGGGAGGTGGCAGTTTCTGGGTTGATTGATTCACCCAACCCAGACCCACATGGGGCCCCACACGGCCTGACCTGCCCTGAGCCAGTGGGCTGCAGCGCTTCCAGTGAATCAGGAGTGGCCAGACTAGGACTCCTACTAGCTTGGGATCAGCTTAGGCAGGATTTAGCCTTCACCTTAAAGAGTCCCTGAATGCTGATTCAGATGCTCATCCTACTTTTGGGATGCATGGACTTGAGGGCAATTTGGGAACTGAATAAAGTGCCACTGACCTGGTGGAATACTGGCCACTCATGGCACCTGTATGGAGGTGACTTCCAGCCCAGGAACAGGCAGAGGAGCCAGAGACATACATGATCTGAACACTGGAAAGTAAGTCCAACTGCAGTGGGGCAGGCAGAAGGCCCTGTCCACCTCCCTGGAGATGTCCACTTGAGAGAAGTGCATCAGCTGCTGCAGATACCAAGGCAGAAGATGCTGAGTTTCCAGAAGACGATTTATTGAAGCTGCAAGTCCCTGTTATCACTGAAGCCCTTGAGGGCTTCAGTCGAAGGTCTGGGGGGACTCTGTAGTCGTGAGGCTCCCAAGGGCCTCCAGGGTTCCTGTCCAGCCTGGCTGGAGTCAGTAGGACCATAGGAGCAAGCCTTGAGCTGGAGTCCATTCCTTGTCTCCACAGCGTGATGTGCCCTCTGGGACACCACCCCCAGTGCACACCCACCCTATAGAGCTCACACTCCTCTCCATGGAGAACAATTCCCCTGTGTAGAACCCCCTCTCCACGGAGAACAACTCCCCCATGTAGAACCCCCTCTCCACGGAGAGCACACCACACAGTGGAGGACATCCCGTCCCCATGAAGCACATCCCACCCCAATGGAGAGTACCCTACCACTATGGAGCACATCCCACCTCTGTGGAGCACATCCCACCTCTGCGGAGCACACAGCACCCCTATGGCTGTGGCATGAACCCTTTTGGGGTGCTGCTTCTGGGACCCAGGGATACAGCCTGTTTGAGGAAGGGCAAGCCTTGCGGGATGTGAGACCTGCCCAGATCAGGGAGCAGGAAGGACCAGCCACTTCCTGGCAGTGGAGGGTTGGGGGGGGGCAGCAGGGTGGGCAGGCTCCTTCTCTCAGCACGGTGTTGAAGGTAGAAGTTGGGCATCAGTCACATTTGAGGGGACCATCACAAGCCACTGCTAAGGATGAGATGCTCTGTGGCCAGCAGTTGCTAATGGGGCAGCAGGTGGGTTCCCCACTCTCTCGTTCTGCAGTGCAGGCAGGGGGAGTGCAAACCTTTGCCTGCTCTCCCTTTCGGTGACAACTGCCTGCTCCATTGCCGGGCTCTGGCAGAGGTGCCAGGGGGTGGCAGTGGTAGGGGGTGACAGGATGCTGCCCTGTCCAGTCTCACACCATCCTCTCGCTGCACAGGCAGTGGCCTTGGCTGCTGCACCCAGGCTGGAAAGCTTACTCCGTGCTGAGACACACACCCCAAAATCGCCTTGGGTCAAATTACTGGGCTCATCTCACCAGCTGCTATTTCCTTCTGTCCCCAAGCCAAACGAGGAGCTTGTGGAAAACAAGGAGGTGTCAGCGCAGGGTGCTGTGAGTCAGAGCCCCGCCGGGCCGGGGTCACAGGGCTGCCCGTGGCAGGGGGCTCTGCAGTGTCCCCAGCCAGGAGGGGCACCCTGCCCCGCTGGGCCCCTGATCACTCCCCCACATATCTGCCTGCCTGGGCAGCCTTCCCAGCCGGACACCGCTGCCTGGCCCAGAGCCGGTCTGCAGCCCTGTTTTCCAAGGATGTTTTGGTGTCTCCTGGCAGAAAGCTGCTGCTGACCCAAATACTAAATATAGAAGCAAGTCCATTTTTTATGCAACAAATGCAAAACGTCCGTCCCACGTTCATCTTTGGGAAATAGGTCTTTTTGTCAGAGAGGTGTAAATATAACACCCAGATTTCTTTCCAGTGAGGTCACCTCCTGGCTGTGGTCATTCCTGAGTGCTCTCAGGGTTGTTTGCTCTAGGTAAACTCCTCCATGCTCCTTCACTGCTGGAAAGCCACAGTCAGAGCCTCAGGCAAATCCCAGGCTCTTCATATGATGGACCATCCCCGTCTCAGGTGGTGGGAAATTCCTCTGGGATGAAGGAGCAGTGTGAAGCCTACCTGCTCCCAGAGCAACTGGGGAGACAGGCCCCTGTCTCTCCCCCGCACCCTTGACTGCTACACAAGCTGTGGGCACCTAAGGGTGGCACAAGGAGGTTTTGTGGGGCATCTTGGGTCTTGGGCATCTGTGGAGTGCAAGGCAGTGGAGAAAGGCCACACTGGGCCTGTGCCTGATGGACCTTCCTCTGGCCATCAAACCCCAGCAAGACTCCACTGAGGGTTCTCAGGGTCTGGTAGTTTTTCCCAGTTTAAGTAAGGTGCACACATCCTGTCCCCAGTGCCACCACTCACGGGGCCCGAGCTCCCAAGGAGAGCAATGAGGAGTTTTAATGATGTGAAACGACCTATGTTGCGTTTTCTTGATCTAGGACACAAAAAAACAACTTCAGGCAGGAGCTCCCAAGCAAATCCATCCCAAGGGACAAGCAGCTTGAAAACAGCTGCCTGAGGATCTGAAGTGGAAGTGTGGGTGATTAGTGGCACCTCCCATTCTACTGCATCAGATCTGGGCGGGGTTCAGGGTTTCTGGGCACATCCCCGGGGCCTGGAGTGAGCACCATGAGGGTCTGCAGTGGGTTGGGAATGGCTGGGACAGGGAAGAAGAATGACCAGCTTCTGCTCCTTCATTTCCCTTTTCTCTCTGTTTGGCACAAAGCATGTGTTTAAGGAATGTCTCTGTACAATACTTCTTCATTAACTGCTCTTCCCAGCCCCAGCTAATGAGCACACAGCTCACAGTGTGGCAGCAAGCCCTGTGGCTCACACGTGGCCTGCAGGCACCTGGGAGCCCTGAGGACTGCTGACCCATAGCCCTAGGACACAGGGAGCCACAGCTGGGAAATGCTTCTGCAATCCAGCCACTTCTGTTAGGGATAACAAGAAGTGCTTCTACCAATCCATCAATAGCAAAAGGAGGGGCAAGGAAAACCTCCATGCTTTGTTGGGGGCAAACACAGTCACCAAAGATGAGGACAAGGCTGAGGTACTTAGCACCTTCTTTGCCTCAGTTTTCAACAGTCAGACAGGTTGTCCTTAGGACAAGTGGCCTCCGGAGCTGGTAGACAGAGACAGGAAGCCAAACAGCCCCCTGTAATCCAGGAGGGAACAGTTTGTGACTGCTGAGCCCCTTGGATCCTCACAAGACCATGGGACCCGATGGGATGCACACCAGGGCAATGAGGGAGCTGGTGGAAGAGCTCGCCAAGCCACTCTCCATCATTTCCCAACAGCCCTGGCTCTCTGGGGAGGTCCCAGACGATTGGAAGTTGGTGAATGTCACACCAATCCACAAAAAGGGCCCGAAGGAGGACCCGGGAAACTCCAGGCCTGTCAGCCTGACCTCAGTGCCTGGCAAGGTCCTGGAGCAGCTCATCCTGAGTGCA
>JAWWES010000051.1:825362-889858 GCA_035583135.1 Lophotriccus pileatus
AAAAATCCACTGCGCAGGCTCGAAGGCCTTATCTGCGTATGCGGGTAAGGACCTTCCCCGGCTCTTCGTTCGCGAAGACTGGCCATAAATATATGTAAACGTATAAAATATACAGAATGGTTTTGGGTTGGGAAGGACCTTAAGGATTATCATGTTCTAACCCCTTGCCATGGGCAGGGACACCTTCCTATACTATATAGTAAATATTATATACTGTATAAAATATAGTGTATGTAATATACTGTGTAACGTAAATACGTGTGAAGAATGTAGGTATATGCAAATCTATAATGCAGAAATGTATTTTGTATTTAAATAATTTCCAGCAAATCCTTGGTGCTTTGAAATTCCTCCATCTTTAGATCTTGATTTCCTTCATAAATCCCACTGGCATTAGTGGTGTTTGGACGTGTGCTTTCATATTTTTATTGAGTTTAACTGTGATGCCTGGGAAGGGGCTGTGTGTGGCAGGGGAAGGGTGCTGGCAGTGCCACGCTGACATCTGTGCTGTGGGGCAGCTCCACCACATCTCAAGATGCTGAGCCCAGGAGGTACCACATCCGTCTGTTATTGCTGCCCTAAGAGCACCTGCTTTGGGACAGCTCAAAAATGGCGTAAATCCTAAAAGGGCAACTTTCCTCTGGGTTTAACAAACACCTCTCGCCGCAGCTCGGCCGAGCCTGGCAGGCTCTGGGAACTGCTCCTGCTTCCATCCAAGGGGGCTCATTGTATTAAAAGTTGGACTCCGTGAAGTATCACTGTAGAAATGTGTTAAAAAGTACGTTATTGCCTTTTTAGTTCTTTCATACATATATCTTGAGTACAGTGGAGCTGCAGCCCTTCCCAGAGTGCCTGAGCAAAGGCACTGGCACACTGGGATCCCCAAATGCTGTTTTTAAGCAACCCACAATACTGAAGCTGCACCAGCGAGGGCTGAGCTGTGCAGGTGCCAAGTGCTGTAGCTGATTTGGCCAAGGCTTTGCTGGGATAGGAAACCATCCCAGAAACCCTCCCAGAAGCAGGTGTTGGGCTCTGGTACAGGACTGTGCTGGACCTTCTTTCCCACTGGGTTTAGTCTACAAAGTGCCAAGAACTTTTTTTTTTTTTGCTCTAAAATAAATCTTTCCTCTCCTTTTATTTTTCCTCCTCCACCTGTAAAAACCCCAAACAAACACACAACAAAAAAAAAAGACACAGGCTGTCTGCTCTAGCTCACTGTCACTGTTAGGAACCTGTTGCATCAAACTGGTGCTTATCTGGCTGAACACAAAACATAGTGGAAGTTTTTCCCCTGGATAATAAACCGATAGCACCTGGTCATAGCACAAATGAAAAAACCTGCAACGTGAAGTTGTGTCTAAGAGGGTTTTAGTGCTGACTGCACAGCGAGCCTTGCCCTGCAAAGAGGACCCCAAGTGGGCTTGGGGGAAATGGTGGGGAGCTCGGTGCTCCTGTGGCGTCAAAGTCCAATGTGCCAGGTAGTTCAGCCTCTGTGATTTACGAGGGTGTAACGCTGGGCTGCTCCCCTCTGGTGCTCCTCAGGATGCTTCACCTCGTGCATCCTAGAGAGAAAACTTCTAAAGTTTCATAGGCTAGCTCATGGCAAATCTAAAATTTCTTGGTTGCTCAGATCCTGCTGAACACTGACAGGTTTTCCAGGACTGTGTGTGATGACATCAAACAGCACAAGGTCACTTTTGTCCTTGGGGTAAGCACCTTCCTGCAGCGTGACACTGGAGCTGATGTCAATGGGGATAGCAGCTCCAGGAAAAACATATCCTCCCAGTTGTGCAGGGTCCCCCTCCTTCAAGTGTGATCTGAAGGAGCATGTGGGGAGTCCAGTCCCCACTGAGCTCCTGAACTGGCTTAGAAAAGCCCTTTCAGGTGCTGGCTTGATCTGGCATTATTAAGAAGAGTCTCATGATTAAGTGGGGTTTTTTTTTATTTTTCTGACTGCTCTCTGCTTTCTCACCTCTCCACTCCCCTGATCTGCTACAAAAGAGGCTCTAGCTGTGAGTCAGCCTCTGGTTTGTCCATGCTGGGAGCAGCCTTGGGGCACAGCTCTGCCCCTGTGTCCAGGGCTCTCCCTGGGGGAACCCCCTCAGTGAGGCTGCTGGCAGAGCAAGGGAATTAGTCGAAGCTGTAGCAGAATTGTTGTGGGACCATTGTCCCACAGTTAATCCAGCCCTGCCAAACCCTCCCAGGCAGGCCCTTGTCTGCTCTGGTCCCTCCCTTGATAGGGATGGATAGAGGACAGTACAGGGATGATGCACCAGTCATTTTTGGGGGCAATGAGCAGAGCCCCCCTGAGCTGCCCAGCTGCTTTGTTCTGTGTTTCTGTGCCAGGTTTAGGACTTTGATACATCCAGCCCAGAGAGCCTGTGAAATGCTTGTCTAATTTAGGTAAAATGAGTTGAAAATCCCATTTCCCAAGTGGGTTGGAGGAAGGCACCTGATCTGTACCTCTGCCGCCTGCTGGGATGAGTGCGGGGGGTATTCTTAGCTCTGCCGAGGAAGGACCGCTCCTGCCGCCTGGCAGCAGCATCCCTCCCGCCGCCAAGTATTTATGGAAATTTTCAGGGAGCCTGTTGCCATTTCCAAGGGGAGTTGCTGTTGTTCTTGCAGCCCGTGACTTTTAAGAGCTGCCAGTCCTGCGAGGCTGCGGCTCCTGCCCTGGCGAGCTCCTGGCACATCCCGGGGCTTTGCTGCCGCTCCTGGTGCCTATTCTTAGCTCCTGGGGTTATTTGCAGCAAGGGTGACTCAGAAAACTCATTATTGTGTTGAGGTTTCTGAAGGGGAAAAAAATAACTCGATGCATTGTGGTTTCCTTACTCCTGCTTTAACTTTTAGTATTTAATACCTTCTGGCTCGTTGTAAAAGCTGTTGGACTTTGTGGAAGGATTCGGATAAACATTCATTTAGAAACTCATCTGTCCCCAAGTGCTTGTCACCTGTGGGCTGTCCCCTCATGCTGGCAGTGGCTGGGATGGAGTTGTCATGCCAAGTAAGGAGGTTTATGAAAGCCTGGGAAGGATGGCAGCTGTCCTGTGGTGGTGGCTGTAGCTCTGGCAGGGGACAGGAGGTGGGTGTGTGGTTTCTGGAGCAGCTCAGCCCCAAGGATGTGGTGCATTGGCAGTCCTCTGGTGTCCCAAGGAGGACACACCTTCTCCAGGCAGAGAAGCCATCTCCTGGTCCAAACTGCTTCTGTGGGCACCACCTGTGCCTGGTGACAAGGCACAGCAGTGACTTAAATCCCCTGGCAGGGACACATCTGGGTCCCTCCTGCCCTGCAGTTCCTGTGAGGCTGCTGGCCCCAGTTCCCTGGTGTAAATGGGGCAAACATTTCCTGTAGGGAAAGCAGAGGCTTTCCAAATACCTGGAGAAACTTCAGAGCTTGATCTGCTGATGACTGTGGGCTGTCCCAGCCAGAGAAGTGCCTGGTGGAACTGCTGAGACTGAGGTGGCATATGGCCATCTCGTTGTCTGGGTAGCAGCTGGCCAAGAAGTCTTTTACCTTGTGAAGGGCTGAAGAGGTCACCCCCAGCACTCCCTGATGAGCTGATGGAGGAGCTGATGTTCTTAGTGGCTTGCAGAGAGGGTCTGGAGCAGCTGAAGGATGATGTACTGATCACACTGGCCAGAAGCTGCTCCCTTCTCGGGTGGCTGGGAGATCACAGACTCACAGAATAGTTTCAGTGGGAAGGGACCTTAAAGACCATCCTGTTCCAATCCCCCTGCCATGGGAAGGGGCACCTTCCACTAGACTAGGTTGCTTCAAGCCCCATTCAACCTAACTTTGGACACTTTCAGGGATGGGACAGCCACAGCTGCTCTGGGGAACCTGTGCCAGAGCCTTCCCACCCTCACAGGGAAGAATTTCTTCCTAATATCCCATCTCACCCTGCCCTCTAGCACTGGGAAGCCATTCCCCCTTGCCCTGTCCAGGCCCTTGTCCCAAGTCCCTCTCCAGCTCTCTTGGAGCCTCTTTAGGCACTGAAAGGGGCTCTCAGCTCTCCCTGGAGCCTTTTCTTCTCCAGGGGAACACCCCCAGCTCTCTCAGCCTGTCTCCAGAGTAGAGGGGCTCATGAGGGAGCCCAATGGACCGAGTTCTGTTCGGTGCCCAGCTGGATGTGAGCTCCTCTTCCTGATGTTTCCCTAACTTGTATTATTATGCTTTAATGATGTGGTAAAGGGGGTGTCTGGATGATTCAGTCGTGAGCACCAGAGGATAACAGAATAGCTGAGGCCTTGCACAGTCGTGGTGGTGATGGGGGCTGGGAGGTCAGGGCTCTGGCTGCAGTCAGAGAATCAACTCTGTCATGTCTCAGTGCCCAAACCCTCCCTGCTCAGTGTCTTCAGGGGAAGCCAGAGACCCTCTAAGGACACAGAGTAGGGAGTCCTCCCTGACCTCTGATTCATCCTGGTGAGATGCTCCATGAGCCTCAGCCAAGCCATCCCAGAGGGACCGGGAAGCTGGTCTGGACCCCTGAGCACTGGTCTGGAGCTGGGTACAGCTGTAGCCCATGGTCTGCCCTGTGCCTCTGAGGCAACTAAGTCACCTGGGGCTTGTAACCTGCTCAAGGGGTCAGGTAGTGTCATACTGCTGCCCTGGCCACACCGGGAAGGGAGAGCTGTGTGTTTCAGAGCTGCTCCATCACTCCCTTCTGCACCTGGGCATGGCAGAGATCAGAGCCCGTGATGCCCAGGGGATCCCATTCAGGGGTAAGGCTCCCTTGATTTCTCATTTTCTGCCCTGTGGAGCAGATGTTGTGACTCCCAAGGCACCTGAGAGAGAGCAAAAGGCACAGCCATTGCACAGGGATGAATGATGCCTAAGCCCCAGAACTGCAGAGGGTGCCCAGGCCAGCCACCTTCCCAGGTTGGCTGGAGAAGCCACTTCATTGGGAGGCAGTTCTGAGCTAGAACTTGAGCTGCTGGAGGACTGGGATGCATATGGACACATTGTGCCTCCCTGCACCCCTCCTTTTCCACATTGCTTAGAGCAGGTAAACTTCACCAGGGTGGAAGAACACTCACAGGCTCCATGGCCCCTTGGTCAACAAAGCCATGAACTGGGGATTTACCCTCTAAATGCACCCATGTCAGTGTGCCAAGCATGGCAGCACCCCACTCTCTCCTCTCCCTTCGTGGAGTTCCTGATGGCATTTTAATGCCGTTTAATGTCTCTGGACCAAAAGGCATTTTTTCCACACAAATAACACTCTGCACCTTGTGGCTGCTCCCTGTGCCTTGCCAGAAGCTTGGCAGTCATTACTGAAATCAGTGAGTGCTGACCTCTGCCCACGCTGGGGGAGATGTGCTTCCCCAGGTGTAAAACAGCAATGAGCATAGATGGGGCAGAGACTCACCAAGGGCTGGGATGACAGGCTGGACATGAGCCAACAGTGTGTGCTGGCAGCCCAGAGAGCCAGCAGCATCCTGGGCCCATCCCCCAGCGTGGGCAGCAGGGCAGTGGGGGATTCTGTCCCTCTGCTCTGCTCAGGGGAAACCCCACCTGCAGAGCTGCCTCCAGCCCTGGGGCACAAGAAGGATGTGGGGCTGATGGAGCAAGTCTGGAGGAGGCCATGGAGATGCTGTGGGGGCTGAGAGAGCTAGGGTGTTCACTGGGAGAAGAAAAGGCTCCAGGGAGACCTTAGAGCCCCTTCCAGCGCCTGAAGGGGTTCCAGGAGAGTTGGAGAAGGACTTTGGACAAAGGGGAAGGCTTCTTACTGACAGGGGGCAGGTTGGGTGGGATATTAGGAGAAATTGTTCTCTCTGAGGGTGGGGAGGCCCTGCCACAGGTTGCCCAGAGGAGCTGTGGCTGCCCATCCCTGGAAGTGTTCGAGGTCAGGTTGGACAGGGCTTGGAGCAACCTGGGTAGTGGAAGGTGTCCCTGCCCATAACAAAGGGAGTTGGAACAGGATGGTCTTTAAGATGCCTTCCAATCCAAGCCATTCTGTGATTCTATGATAACTGTCCTTGCCCTGCCCGCTGTGAGGGGCTCAGCATTGCTGTTCACCTGACTTTGGGATAGTGCTTGGCTCTGTCCCTGCCAGCTCTGGTGAGTGGATTTCCTGGGAGACGCTGCCTGTGAGGAAGGGGACACGATAGGGGGCTGGATGCAGGTGGAGGCTCCAGAGCACAGGCACCCAGCCCTTCACTGCTGCTTTCAGATACTGTGCCTGATGGCCTTGGAGGTGCCACCATCTCGACAGCCCATGGCACAGATCAGTGCCAGAGCCACCTTTTTGCTGTCCTCTTAGGCTCATCCAAGCCCCTGGGATACAGGAGGGCCATGTTGCCAGCCAGTCCTAATGCATTATTCCTTCTCCTCTCCTTTTACAGGCCTTTGCACTGAAACCAAGTGAAGAATCTCACAATTGCACTACATCCCACTTAACTTTGATTCCTCTGGCAGCAAAGCGACTCCGCCACCACCAAGACCTCGAGGGCTGTTTTTCCCCTCCCTGCACATCACTCCCATCTCTGTGCCTGGAAGCTGGTGCCCAGCAGTAGCTCTAACTCACTGTCCATCCCACTGGACCACTCCCCACCATGTTTCAGCGTCTCACCAGCCTCTTCTTCAGTGACAGCAACACACCAGAGGGCCTAGAGGAGCCCAAACCCTTCGTTGAGGAGGAGGAGGAGGAGGATGGCTGGCTCGTAATTGATCTTGCAGGTGAGGAAAGCAGCAGGACTGGCTTCACACAGCCTCTGCTGAACCTTGTCTTTCCAGAGCAGGGCAAACCCCTTGAGATGTCAGCAGATGAGCTCACACCATTTGGGATCAGCTCTGCCTTTCATCCTTTCTCCCCTGGTCCCTTTGCCTTGCCCTTGGTGCCCAGCCCTGTGGTCACTGCAGCAGCCCCTGACCTTCTCCTCCTTTTTCATCTCCCACTGATGGTTCCTGACTTTCCACCAGTGTGGGAGCAGTGTCAGCATCCCTGGCTGGGGCTGCCACTGCCCAGGATCTTCCAGGATGGGACCCTGGCATGGCACCAGCCAAGGAGATTATCCAGAGTTTTGATGTGATCCTGACTGCCAGGGCTTGGTGGGGTGGAGAACCCAGCCCACTGGCTCTGCCCACTGGCTGCAGCTGAGCTGTGCCCTGGCCACCACCTTTCCAGGAGGAGCCAGGCTCAGCTGCTCCCTGCTCTGCTCCTGCTGAAAGCAAACCAGGACAACCAGGGTTGTCCCCATGAGAGAATAGGTGGCAGGGCTGTCCCAGCTGGGGATGTGGCACCAGTGATCTGGCCATGTTTGGGTCATTTGAGGGGAGCAATCTCAGTTCCAAAGGGGTTATCTTCCCAGATCATTCCCAATGCCCATGCCAAGCACAAGGGATGTTTGGTACCAGGTCTCTGCACCTAGAGAGCCCACAGGGCTCCCCCTTCCCAGGGATGGTGACAGCCATCCAGAGCCCTGTTTGACACCATCCAGACGGATTGAATTCCTCCTGTGTGGAGCTTCTCCAGCTCCATGCAGACCTTGGAGTTTCTGTTGTGGCAGTGATGACTCAGCCAATTACAATGATATTTTTATGACCTTTTCCTTGCAAATCCAGCAGTGACCCCTCTGGTCATAGACAAACCCAGCTGCCTGTGCAGGAGCTCCTGATGGCCGTGCTCTGTTGGCTGTGGTGCCCCAGCCTCGGGGACCAGATGTATCCTGCAGGTTTAGGAGGAGGGTTTTGTCCTCCCTCCCTCTTGCAGGCAGCAGGTCTCTGAGCAGATGTTCCCTGCCTATCCCCACCATGCTTATTTTTGTGTTGGGAGCTGTTTATTATTCTCCCCCATATCCCCTGGAGAGGGGACCAGAGCAGGAACAAGCCCGAGATGGGGGACAGGGATCCCTGTGCCTTGTGGGAGGGAGCACTACGGAGAGCTGGTGGAGGTGATGGGTGGTGTGGGCACGGGCAGATGTGGAGGGTTCCCTGTCCTCTGCGCTCTCAGGTGACTGTCCAGAGCGGGTCACAGCAGTGACATGGGAGGGGGCTGGTTGCAAGGACATCCCTGGAGCAGCGGGAGTGCAGCTGCCAGGAGTCTGGGCCAGCTGGCAGCAGCTGCAGCGTGCCTAAAGCATGCCAGAAGGAGCCAGGAGTTTCCCCAGCCAGAGAAACGCTGGCCTGTGCCCTGATCCCTGGGTCTGAGACTGCAGCTGGCTCAGAGGGGAGCAAGGGTTGACTGTGGTACAAAACACTTCCCTTTTTTAGCCAGTGATGGGTTCTTGGTGCAGCGCTGGCTTTCCAGCAGCATGTCTGCTTGCGACGATCCCACTGCTAATTCCATTGCCGTCTGTTCCCACAGCAATCCCTGAGCAGTGAGGGACCAGATTCTTTCAGCCCTATTTCTGAGGCCGGAGTTATGTGAAGCACCTTAAAAGTGAAATGTAGAGGCTCTAGTCTCATCCTTCCCTTTGGAGCCATGGTGGCCAGCAGCAGCTTCCAGCCTGGCTCCCTCCCAGCAGTTTAGGGAGCCTCCAGATTTGGTCCCTCTCAGCCTGGTCGTTTCCCAAAACGCAGCCACATTACCCAGATCTTCCAGGAGCATTTCTGATGCTCCTCTCATCCCCTTGCCCAGCCTGGCTCTGCTCAGCACCCAGGGAAGGAGCCAAGAGCATTTCCCAGCATATGGCTGGGAATATATCCCCAGGGATTTGAGGATCCTGAAAAACTGCTTGTGACATTAAAACCCAGGCTGGCAAAGGATGGGAACAGGGAGCCCTGGACAGGCTGCAGTGAGGCCCCTGCTCCCTGTGCCCACAGACCCCTGTTGTGGGTGTGCTGCTGGACCAGGGACGCTCCAGCCAGGCTCGATGGCTGTCTCCAGGCAGACAAATAATCTCCAGCCCATCATGTCAACAACTATTAATAGTCTGATATCCACTGACCTGGAGAAAGACATTCTCATGTTTGCAAGGCCAGCTGTGACCTGTCCTGAGCCCTGGGCTGGGGCATCAGCTAAGGGAGGAGCTGGAGATGCACGGAGCTGGCAATACCGTGCTCGTGCTCATGCACTGCATTTCTCCATGAAAGAACAGATTCACCTGTGATTCCTCCTGCTCCCTCACCCAGGCACAGGGTCACACGCATCCATATAGATGCTGCATTGCCTCCCCCTCACTGACACCGGTCCCCTCGAATCCCCCTGCTGAGACTGGGATGCCTAACATTAGGTGCAGGCTCCCCTCATTACACCACCAGTAATTCCAAGCACAACCAGCCGAGAAAAGCACCAGCCCAGGTGCTTTTGCCAGGCAGAGATGAGGAAGGGAAAGCATTAAAGGCTGGGGCATTGGAGGGGTGTCAGCTCCTGTATCAGCCACCCAAAATTCGGCCTCTAAGGGACTGAAGTTGAAGGCACAGCAAAAACCTTTGCTGAAGAATTTATTTCCGTGATTTCTTCCGGAGAAAAGGTGTGGACTGTTTTTCCCCCGTGTGTGTGCTTGGTTTCCATGTTTGCAAAGTGCTGGGTGGTGTTTGTGGGTGCAGGCATGCCGGCGTTCCTCTGGAGTGGCACGGCACGGCGCGGCTCAGATGCCGTCAGAAAAGGCAAAAGCAGCGTTTCTTGCTGGCTGAACTTCCTTCCTTTTGAGAAGGAAAAACCACTGCTGCCGTAAACCCTGCTGGTTCCCCCACTTCTTGGTTCAGCTTGCCTAACCAGGCCCCGCTC
Organism: Lophotriccus pileatus; assembly: GCA_035583135.1. Taxonomy (NCBI): domain Eukaryota; kingdom Metazoa; phylum Chordata; class Aves; order Passeriformes; family Tyrannidae; genus Lophotriccus; species Lophotriccus pileatus. The sequence continues at coordinate 835,034 of JAWWES010000051.1, forward strand.
CATACTGAAGCCGGGTCCCTCGGCAGCGGTGGGTGCCGGGCGGGGCGGGGGGCGCCGCCGGCGTGTCCGTGCCCGCGCCCGCGGGGCCGTGCCCGTCTCTCGCGGTGGCGGTGGGGTGTCTCTTGCACTAACGATGCCCCTTTCTCTCCCCCCTCCCCTCCCCACTGTACATGGTATGTGTGTGTGTCCCCGCTCGCCCCGCATGGCTCTGCGCCCCCGCCCCCAGGCAGCCGTGCCTGCCCGGGCCCAGCCCGGCGAGTGGGTGCCGGTGGTACCGGGCGCTCGGCGCGGCCCTACCCGACGCCCCCCGGTCCGCCACCGGCCGCTTCCCCGGCTCCGGCCGGTCCCTGCTTGATGGACGAGAGTTGGTTTGTCACCCCTCCCCCCTGTTTTACTGCAGAAGAGCCCGGCCCTGACGGTGTGGGGAGCAGCCCCATGGAGGACCTGCTCATCGAGCACCCCAGCATGTCCGTCTACGTCACCAGCACCCTCGAGGTGGACGGGGAGGGCCCCGAGGACGATGCTGCCGGGTGAGTGCACTTTGAGGGTGTTTGTGAGGGGCTGGTAGCCCCAGCACCCACTGAGGGACCGGAATGGACGGTCAGCCTTGCATCCCAAATCCCCTCGTACACCTGAGAGTGTGTCCCATGGACAGAGTGGAGTGGTGGGGGACATCAATGTCCCCATGCCCCATCTCACGGGAGTACTCTGCACATCTGGCCAGATGCTGTGCAGGGCTGGCAGCCCCTGTGTCCCAAAATCCTCTGCTGAGGAGGCCTCAGCAGCATGTTTGGATGGCCATGGGTGCAGGACCCATGGCTTGGCACCAGGCTGTGGCGGGAGAGGGTGTGTCCCTCTCCCCTGCCCCAAGCAGGGTCTCCTGGCATGGCTGATGCCACTCCTGCTTGTTGCCACCTGTGCTAATACTGCCTATCACTGCATCACCCGTCTGGGGGGTTTGCCAGGCTGGGCTTACATCCTGGTTTTCTGTAGGTATGGCCTAAGCAAAGCAAACCCAATACAGCAGGGTGGCCTTTGGGCACAGTAGCTCCCTGAAGACCCCTGGCTCCCCCAGGCAGGAATGTGCTGAACCCCCCCACCCTGATCCCCCTTCTGGCCCCATGCAGGCCCAGCACAGGGTTATCCCACAGCTGTGTGGGAGTGGGACATCACCAGCTTCTTGCCCCAAACTACAGCTTAGCACAGGAGAAAAATAAACAGCAATGCCCCAAAATGGCCCTGCTGCCCGCTGCTCCCCAAGGCCTGTGTGCTGGAGCCTTCCCCACGTATTCCTGGGGCCAGAGCCTGGAGCTCTGTCCTTCCTCCAGGGCTTCCTCCACTGTGCAGGGAAAACCTGAACCGTGCGCAGACTCAGCCCCGCCGCTGCTGGCCAAGCTCTGGCTCCCACCGTGCCATGGGGTCCCTGCTGCCCCCCAGTCCCAGCCCTCCAGCATTTCCCCCAGCAGCCCCTCACTGGGACAGGGGAAGAGTAAGAATTTGGGGTAAACTTCACCCCAGGCTAGGGGACACCATTCCTGTCAGGGGACACTGTTCCTGGTGAGGGGACACCATTCATAGTTAGGGGATGCTGTTCTTGGCTAGCAAACAGCATTCCTGATTAGGGGACACTGCTCCTGGCTTGGTGACACCATTCCTCCAGGACTTCTCTCTCCAAAGTCTCCCCGAGGGCCACAGCTTGATCTCCAGAGTTTAGGGGCTCAGTGCTGGAGGGGGCAGAGAATGGCCAAAGGGGACTTGAGACTAGCCAGGGGACAAAAGAGGTCACAGTGAAATGGAGGCAGACCAGGCTCAAGGGGCTTAGCCGTGGTAGGGTGCTGTGGGAACACCTGGTTCCTGGTGGTGGCTGGATTTGTCCAGGTGTCCCAGAGCCTGCCTGTGCTGGATCATCCCTGCCCTCAGGAGGCTGTTGGGGCAGGAGGTGCCCGGTCCATCCCAGGGCACAGCGTGCGGGGAGGGGGTTGGTGCTCTCGGTGCCTTTCTGGTCGGGGAGGGTGAGGGCGATGCCAGCGCCGCTGACGGCCCCTCTCTCCGCAGGGAGGTGCCGGAGCGGCGGCTGGAGCGGCCCGTGGCGCACCACGGCCGGTCGCTGGCGGTGAAGGCGGCCATCCTGGACAAGGTGGGGCAGGCGCAGCGGGTGCAGCGGGCCAAACAGCTGGCCGAGCGGCACCGGCTGGGCCAGAAGGCGCTGCAGCGGCAGAACCGCGCCCGGCAGCGCCCGCCGCGCCGTGCCAAGCAGCTCCCCGGGGCCTTCGTGCACCAGCCCTGCCAGCGCCACTGCAACTACTGACCTCGCCGGGACGGCTGTGCTGCCGCTGCCCCGCCGAGGGGGCCCTCACCCCCCGCCCACACCGACCCCCGGGAGTGCCGGCCCCCACGGACACCGGTGGCACCGGCTGCGGTTCCACTCCACGCCCCCCACACCCGCACTCCTGGCCCACACTCCTCATCTTCCTCCTCGCGCCCTCACTGCTCCCCTCGCCCTCGGTGCCAGCTGGGCCAGCAACCCCTGGAGCTGCCAGCATGGAGGGCCATGCTGACCCCCCCACCCTCACCGCCTTGCCAGCCTTCACACAGGAAACCGGTATTCCCAGGGAAATCACCTATTCCAAAATCCATGGCGAAGCCTGTTTGTCCTAACAAGCCTGAGACAACAGTGCCTTTCCTCACATCATGACTCCACGTACAGCCAGGCTGGGATGTCACAGAGACACCGAGCAGAAGTGAAAAGGGCAACGAAGCCACAAGATTTGGGATTTTTCGGAAAAGCTCGTCAAGGACACTAAGTAATGCTTCCTCCCTGCACAACCAGCAAATACTCCCCTCCCTCCTTGATTTCTTAGTTATGCTTTTACCATGACAAGACAAACCCCCACTGCTGGTCCTGAAGGGGCTTGTGGTGGGAAGCACTGGTGGAACCTTTGTGGCCGGGTCAGCCTGGTGGCTCCTGATGCCTCACGGTGTTTTTTTAAATCAACCTTAAAAGCAATCTCAGGAATCAAATCGCTGTCCCAGCGCCGTGCCGGAGCCCTTGGCCACTGTGCCAGGAGGGGTGGCCAGCCCAGGGCAGTGGTGGCATCACCATGGCTGGTGGTCCCACCCGAGCGAGCCCCTTCCTCCTGGAGCCACTTGCCTGCCCCAGCCACACCTGTGTCCCTACAGATACGCCTGTATATGTGTGTGCATATATTTCCCTCTCTACCTTTATAGTTGGAAGAGGCACTGTTAAGCCAAGGAGCATCGGCTGCCTGGTGTCAGTCCCTGGGAGGGGGGCGGACGCAGGGATCTGTACAGCTTCCCTGAGGTGGCAAAGCATGTCGATGGTGGTGGTGAAGAGATGCTGAAGAAGAGGCCGGAGGGAAGAGGTTGAAGCAAGGACAAAGATGGATCTGGGAGTGGCTGCAAACGGTCAGGATGGGGCAGGCCCAAGCGAAAATGCAGGCTCCTGCTGCAACAGGAGCTGCATCTTCTTTCCCCCTCCCCACTAAAATTTGCATCCTTTCCCATGAAGGGCCAAATCCCACTGTAGAAAACGTTGATCTTTAATGCAAATCCCTCCCCTCCCTCTGACAGACTTACTCTGCCTTTGGAGGAACATGGTCTAGACTTCACTGGCTCCTGTACCAGCTGAGATGGCTCCAAACCCGGCAGAAATTTGCTGATCGCCCCCAGCTCCCTCCCTTTAGGGACAGGTTTTGCACCCTGTGCTCTGGGAAAGTGTTCTGCTTGTGGCCAGCTCCTACCCTCTGAAAAAAGAAATCCCCTTACAGCCCCCCCCCCCCCAGTTCCGATTTCACAGGAGTTTCTTCCATTCACCATGTTATATCCCTTAATATTAGCCAAGGACCCCAGATGAAGGAATTGTGGTGAGCCCAACCTCAGACAGCTAGTAGTTATTAATTCTTTCAAAGAGATTAAAACCAAACTGGTCCAGGCGCTGAACTGGGGAGCCTGGCCAGCAGGAGCCCGATGCTGCTCACCTGCAGCGTTTCTCCTCCCCTCTGATGACATAGTGTTCCCAAAAGCACAGAGCTGGGGGACTCGGCATTACCGCCACGCTCCTCGGGCCTCCCGGCAACCTCTGTCCCTTGCCGAGCCTGAGACCACAGCGGAGATCGCCCTGTCCCATCTCTGGTGTCTTCTTGGTGAAGACACTGACTCGAGGGGAACGTTTACCTCCTCTGGCTTCCTGGGCTTCACACTAAATGCCTTTTCTTCCACCTGAAGCGATGCCTGGTGTGAACCAGGAGCATGGCATGTGCAGGGACTCTGGTGCAGGTGCTTGTGATGGCAAGCAGGGGCTGAGCCCGAGCTCCGCGATGTCTGATGAGGTGCTGCCTTCCCCGTCCCACTCTTCCCGTGTTGCTGGATGATCCTCTCTGTGGCCACTGGGCAGTAGCATTACAGGAAGCATTTTCTCTCCAGCCCAAATACACATCAGGAAAGTGGAGAAGCCACGCAGCGTCCTGCCCCCCAGCCTGTTCTGCACTGCAAATTCTCCTCCTGAGCATCCAAGTCGCTGCCAGTCATTCCAGAGCACTCCAGAAATCAGAGGCTGGTTGTGAGCCCGTTACCCCTCCACAGCTCCCAGAGGAACAGGCTGGGGGGCAGCAGTGAGCTCAGGGCACATCCTGCCGTGTCTCACCTACCAGGCTTTCCTGTGCCCACTGGTCTGCATGGAAATGGTACCCCAGGAGAAAACCCTCCTTGAAATCCTCCTCTGTGTCCTGCTCATCTGTTGTGAACCAGAACCTCTTGGCTGTCTTCCTGGAGGGCTTGGGGCAGCCATGGCACTGACACTGACACCCAGCTCCAGCTCCCAGGCACCCATTTCAATCAGGTGATGCTGGTTTTCAGAAGCAAATGCAAACTGTTCTTTTCCTTTCTTCTTTCCATGCCAGTTTGAGGTGTCTTTCCTCATGCTGTACCCAGCAAGCACAGGACATGAAGCAGAACTATTGTCACACTTTATATCCAGATTATGTTTATAAAGGATTAATGAATTATTAATAAGGTTCTCATGAAGAGGTTAAACCAGAGTCCAAACAGGTCAGCAGAGTGCATGTACCACAGCAAACCTCTGCTCCTGCGACCCCCCCTCTGTTGTTTGCACACTTGTGTATTAACACCTAACACTCACCTGCAAGGTGACTGTCACCCCCCAGTGTGACCCACCCTCCCTGTGCTGTGGCAAAGGGGTGTTCAACCTGTGCTTTGCAGAAGCCCTGTGATGCTCTGCTCCTGCCCAGCAGTGAGCACAAGGCCTGGCCTGATCCCAAACCTCCTGCGCATTGTTGCCAGAGCAAGAAAATTCCTTTTCATTGAGGTTATTTGTCTCCTTAAATCTTAAAACAAGTGAAAGGTGCTTAAAAACTGAGAACTTTGGTGTGTGCACCTGCATGCATGTGTAGATACTTCACAGCCTGGTGTGGGTGTTCAGTAGGTTATTTTGGGGTGTGGGGTTGAGTCTTTTAGGGGTTTCTTGGCTGGTTTTTTTTTTTGCACCCAGTGTTTGTGATGGGTTGTGTGGTGCCCCTGATGGGAAGGTGCTCACAGGGAGCCCTTGGGCTGGTCCTGCTGAGACAACTGGGATGATATTGCTTTCTTTTCTTTACTTGTGTAGGGGGAAACTACAGCATGGACTCAGGGACAAAACCAATCTGCTGAGGTCTTTAAAAATGTCTTTTTTCCAGGCTTCTCTGCTTTGATGTGGGGTTTGGTTTGGTCTGTGAGGGATGCTGCAGGGATGGGGCCTGTGGCAGAACATGGTGGTGAGAGGCTGCCCAGGCTGTGTTGGAGGAGCTGCAGGGTTTGGTGCTCTGACATTCCAGCGTGAAAAAGAAGCTGTGGTCACTCATGGTGGGACCATTCCTGGGCATCAGCCCTTCTTTATTTGTTCATGTCCTGAAAATTCACCTTACAGTTGCTAGAATGTGGCTTGTCCCTTTTTGGATTTGCCTGTGTACAACCAGGTACAGATTTTCAGCACTGAGCCTCCGAGGATTTGGGAAGTGCAGCAGCGCTGGGTGTTCTGGCCTGACTCCTACAACATCACTGGGACCAGGAGACAGCTAGGATGGGGGAAGCCGTTGGTACAGTCACCTGGAGAAATGGTGATGTAGGTGACAGGCGGATTGGAGGGAAGAAATTTTTGTATTTCTTACACTGAAAGCATAAAAAAAGGAAGAATTCCTGGTGGAGAGGCCTGGGCAAGTCCCTGTTCAGTAAATGCCAGCTGGGGTTCAGACAGGTGAGGTGGGTGCAGCCACAGCAGCAGCTTTGGTTCTGGAATTGCAGTGAGGCACGGACGGGCAGCTGGGCGGGCAGCACTGTCAGTGCTGGCTGGAGCTTGTGGAGGCAGCACACCCCTACAATGGGAAGGATCTTTCCACCACCATTGAAGGCCCCATGGTGTAGGGATCTTCTCCAAGCAAGATTTGCATCTCAGTTGAGTTGTTTTGGTCCGGCTGCCCCGGTAGTCACGCGATGGATGAACCCCGCTGCGTGGCGAGGCTCCCCAGCCAGCAGGATGGGAGTGGGGTGACCCTCCTGCAGAAGTGCCAGCTCTTGGGATGCGTCAGGACACCCCCGTGCCCCCCGCCTTCCCATGGCTGTGCTTCCTGCACCGCTCAAGGCCAGGCTGGAGGCCACGGCACAGCCACGGCACATGCAGGACACTCACCACAACAAAGTCCTCACCTCTGATTTTGGCTGTTGCTTGTGCTGCAAGGCTGGGGGGGCTGCCAAGGGGAGTAGCAGCAAAAGTCTTCCTCACCTGTGTGAGTGCTCTGGAAGCTGCACTCACAAGTGTGCTTTCCAAAAACCTCTGCTGCAAAAGCTTCATTTGGGAGGAAGACAGTTCTTTTCATGGGAGTTGGTGTTTCTTCCTCATCGTGGATAACATAAATGCATGGCTCATCCCAAAGACTGCTGTGGGAATTTTCTCTCTTTAGGCATGTTTCTAATCAATAATTTTACATTTACATCATACTGATACCTTTTCCTCTTCCATCCAAATTCACTGGGGAGAAAAATACTCACTTAGATGTCTTATCATACCAGTCAGAACAAAAAAAACTGTGAAAAAAACCTACAGTGAAGTTACAGGCTTGACTTCCACAGCTTTGCAGTCACTCCTGTGGAGGACCAATCTAAATTCCAGTGTCCTGCATCAAGTGGAAACTAAATGTCATATGAATTTATTGAAAAACAAGTGAGTCCCCAGAGATTAAATTTCTAATAATTAGGAAATGGACAGTAAGAAGTGATAGGTCACCTCAAGTCAAGCGAAATGTTTCTCACCATCTGCCAGAAGGCAGCTCCGAGCCCTGCTGGCTTGGGGATCGGTGGTGACGGTCCTCGAGTCTTCCCTGAGTGTCCAGGTAAAAATGAGAGGTCCTCTGTGTCCAGCTGGTGCCGTGGGGACTCTCGAGGCACCAGGGATTGTCACCACCATTCCCACAAGCAGCTTGGAGTTTGCTGCTCCTTTGCTGTCTGCACTCAGAAATGCTGGTGGCAGGTGGGATGTGCCAGCACCCCAGAATCGTCCCCAAGTTCTCAGAGCTTTCCGCCAAGCCCTTCTCCACCACAGGACTGTGTCTGGTGACCTCCTCAGCACAGCTGCTCACAGGGACTGGAATCTGAGGACAGACACGCACGGCACTGACAACCTCTCCATCCCAGGGAACTGCCACGGTCAGACCCACCCATCAGACCTGGGGACATTAGCGGGCCTTAGTTGGGGCTGATCCCCTCAGGGCTTGTCTTCTTTAGGGTGGAGCTTTCCATCTCTGCCTATTTCTCTCAGATACGCTTAATACGAAGTCGGTAATTTCCTATCATACTCACAGGCTCCATCCTCATCCCATTCTCATGATTGCAGTGGCTGCCATAGGTCACCTGAATGTGGCTGTAGGAAGAAGCTGGATGCAGCAGTGGGAGAGGCTCTGCCTGGCCAGCAAGTCCCTCCTTTGCTGGGAGATGTCCTCAGACCTGTCAGAGATGCCACCTTCTCCTCCACTTGTCTCCAGGACCCCAGTGGTGGGAGCACTTAGGGCTCTGCACAGCCGGACACAGCTTGGGCAGGAGGTTTCCCCCTTCCATGCCCCCCTTCCATGCCATCGATGTGTCTTCCACCAGCCTTTCTTTTTGCTTTTTAAAAGAGTCTGTGTCATTAACTAAACCTGCAACTTTCCTTCAAGGGATGAGGATGACGAGGATGAGCAGTTCCATTTAGTAGCAAACATGGCTCTTACACGTGATCCTCTTCTCAATTCTTCTGTGCAGAGCTGTGACACCCAGGTGTGTCCCCTGTACAGTCATTCAGAGCTAACACCTCCTGGGCTGGCAAGGGGGTTGCTTTCCCAGCCCCAGAGATACAGGTGTGCAACCCCATGTCCCAGAGCACGAAAGCTGCTGCAGAGCTTTGGGTCTGTTACCTGAAAATCTTTCTGCCTTCCACTCTCATCCTATTTCCTTACCTGTGTGCGGGGAAGATTTTATTCCTTGCAAATAGAGGGGAAAACAGCACAGTTAGTTCTAAGTGTAACATAAAAATGGGTTGCACAGGGAGCTGAAGTTCCTCTGCTCTTTCACGTTCACCTCGTGTTTCCTTGTCGGGGAAGCTGGGAGCAGCTGTGCCCAAACCTCACCAAAATCTTATCCTCAGCTTTATGCTTCAGGAAGTTGAGGGATGAGGGAACAGCACAAGGTGTAACAGGAAACTAGTCAAATTTTCTTTTGTATCAGAACTGTTCTTGTACAGAGCCACCGAGCACTGCAATATTCTGTCTGTATGTATCAGTCCCAACTATCCCACTTGTAAAACTCATCCCTGCACATTATCCATCTCCATGTTGGACTGACTGTACATGTGCCTTCACCCTTTTTCATGGTTTGTCATCTTTTTTTTAACACAATTACAGAACTTGAATAAATCACTGAACTGCAGTTACAAGTCCTATGCAAGAGGTGACTGGGGAGTCAGTTTTTGATATTTCCGTGTTTCTGTGTTGTTTTCAAAGTCTCCGTGAAGAGCTTTCAGAGAAGCCCAACAGAATGATTCCCCCAAAAAACATTCAGATTTTTTTTTTTAAAACTAAAAAGCATTTAGCATTTTGGATGCTAAATCTCTTAGGCAGCTTTGAAAAGCTCAGCCTAAACCCCAATTCCTCGCTGGGCCATGCTTGGAGAGCAAGCAAGAGCAGCAGCAGCGGGAAGGACGAGCACCAGAACAGCTGGCGTGTTCCACAGCCGGTGTTTCCTCTCGAGAAAGGTTGGAAAAGGTTGCCTTAAGCCTTCCCTAAAATGCATCGGAGAATGTTCCCATCCCCAGCCGCCCTGCTCCCACTGCCAGCCCGGGGCAGAGTGGGCACGTGGCCGTCAAGCAGCTCTCCATCACTGGGCTCTGCTGAATGCCTTACCTGGGGTCAGCTGCCACTCTGGACCTTGGAGAAGAGGCAAAAACAAGGCCCACGTTTTTCTACATCATCTATGCTGTAGAACTGAAACTCAAAGCTGACAAAATCCGTCCTTCTCGTGTGTTCTGTGTTCAGTTGGTGTGAGCGAGGTTAGTAGGGAAAGGGCGTCTCCTCCCGTGTAAACATTTGCTGTGTGTCAACAGAGTGAAGGACACGACTGCCTGGGATACGTTGCGTAGTGTGCCTGTGTGTATGTAACCTGGTTTTGGTTTTTAGGTTGTAATACTGTCTCTTGACTGAGAAAAGAAATCTAATATAAAGAAAAATCATAAGAAATAATAAAAAAACTATTTAAACTCTATTTTCTGTGTATTCCTTTTAAAGCCTGCAAGTAAACCTGTCTCCAAAAAGCTCTGGTTTTTTTTAAAAAACGCTTTTAAAAGTCAATTCTGTGACAGTCAAGTAACAGAAAAATGTCCTCTTTGAAGATGCACAGGAGAGGGGATGGCATAGGCTGAGGTGTTGGAGGGGATTTTTTTTTCCCCCTCCACATTATACCCAAACCCTACAACTCAGTAGGCGACTGACAGAGCTAAAGCAGATGCAGTTTGCCCTGAGAAAGCAGGGAGTCCCAGATGAGCTGATCCCTGCACCATCATCTGCTTCTCCAAGCACATACCCAGCAGTGTGAGACGCTTTCACCACCCACTGAGTGAAATAGATGCCTCCAAGGTGACTAAAGGCTTGGAGCATCCAGCAGATAGGAGGCTGAGAGCTGGAACTGCCCAGCCTGGAGAAGGTTAAAGGACAGCCTGCCCATGTGTGCAGATTCCTGATGGGGGAAGTACAGAAGACAGAACGTTCTCAGCCTGGAGCAGAGTGAGAGGCACAAACTGAAGTAAAAAAAAAAAAAGAAACGTCATTTAAACACAAGAAAATGTGGGGTTTTTTTCTTCTAGAGTGGTTGGCCACAGAAGCAGGTTGAGAGGTTGAGGAGTCTCCATCCTTGGAGATACCCAAGATGGGAGCAGACACGGCCTTGGGCAGCTTGGGGCAGGGTGGGATGGGGCTTGCCCAGCCCAGCGGCTGCTCCAGCTCCTCCAGCAGAGCCAAGCCAAGGGGTGCTCCAGGTGACACACACATGATCCCCCAGTGGCTGGGAGAAGCACTTCAAGGAATTGTTAGGAATTAGGAATGAAAAAATAGATGGGAATGAGCTCTGACAAACTTTCTCACGGGAAAACCAAATTCAGCAGTGGGAGAGAACGCACAGGGTTATTTGGGATGGATGGACTTTGATGGTCCAGTCCAACATCCTGCACACCACAGGGTAAATACAGAATTCATACCATTTGTACAGGGCTTTGTTCAGCCAAAGCTTGAAATTCACCCGAGAGAGATCCACCACCACATCCCAGGGGGAATATTTTATTCTATCCAGTCAGAACATCCTCTCCTGTTTATTCTAGTGGTGTCCTTTCCTCCCAGCACCCACCTCCATAAGAGCCCAGCTGCATCTTCTCCAAGACATGAAAGGGTCATGAAACCCCTGGCCATCCTGGTGGCTCTCTCTTGTGCCCCCTCTACTTTATCAACATCTTTCTTGTGTATGTGGATGTGTGGTGGTGGAAACCAGGTGATAATATTCCAGCTGGGGTCTAACAAGTGCCAAGAAAAGGGGAACTATCACTTCCCTTACCCATGGGCTGCCATCCTGCGGGCACAGCACAGCCCTCCCCACACACAGCCAGGCTCTGCTCTCCTCCAGGGCTCCCACTGCAGAGCTGCTCCCCACTCAGGCATGGAAAGGGCGGTCAGGCACTGCAACAGGCTGCCCAGGGCAGGGTGGGGGTCACCATCCCTGGAGGGGTTTAAAAAACATGTGGCACCTGGGGACATGGTTTAGTGGAGGCCTTGGCAGTGCTGGGGTAACAGATGGCCTTAGATGGTTTTTCCAACCTAAATGATTCTGCGATTCCGCGACATCGGCTCCAGTGACTATTACCTTGTACACCAAGAGGTAATTTGTCACTATGAAAGCCGACAACTTATATTTAATGACAATTTCTCTTTAATTGGACGTTTGAGATATGTATTTTAAAAATTCAACAAGAACGAGAAAAGGTGAAAGTGTTTGTGCACAAAGCCCCGAGCAATCTGCAGAGCCGGCTCCCAGTTCTCCCGGGAACACCAAACCTGACCTACTTTGGCAGCCCAGCCCCACTCGCCACCGCCGACGGCAGCAGAGAAACGCAGCCCGCCCTGCAGGAGCCCTCACCCCACACAACGGGGCCCTTCCCCGGCCTGTTCCCTGCTGGGCAGCTCTTAGTGGGAGCCTCCTTGGCCCCTGCTCCCTGCACAGATCCCGGGGGGGCAGGGTGGCCCTCCCGTATTTCCTTGCTTTGCACCACCAACTGCATCAGTTAATTTGTTTGTGGTTAAACAAATTCCTTTCCAAAGCTCCATATAAGGAGCTTGCAGGCCCAGAGCTCTAAATAATCCCTTCAAATCCCCCTGTTTGGAATGATGCTGCTGCCGTTGCTAATAATAATTCAACCCAATTTATAGGACAATAACATTTATTTAGAGCATGAGGGATTCCACATTATACAAACCCTTAAATTTATTTTTTGTTTCACTGGTCCATTTCTACAACAAATACATCAGATCTACTATATAATAAAATTATTTACATTTCCAAACAAGATGGGGTTTGTTTATAAACCCTCAGACTGCTATTCACATACAGTACTTAACCAACAGCACAATACATCATTTTAATACCTAAAAATGACAACCCTGTATTCTAAATTGTTTATGAAAAGTGGAAACAAATAAATTTACAATTGTCTTCCCCTCCCCGTCCATTTCATACAAACACATTACCCTAATGTGCTAACCCTGGACTTCACTTTGTAAATCCAGGGGGTTTTAGAAGAACCCAGTTTTTATAACTATTTATCTGTTTTTTAAAAAAAAAAGTCATTTACTGGGAACAGTATAATATTAAAATGACTTACTGTACAGAATTTTATTTAAAAAAGAAAAATCACAGCTCAAAATTGCTATTGGTAAATTCACACTCATTTACAAGTCTCATGTTTCCATGCAGTAATTTACTTGGATTTTCTTCTTTTTGACTGCATTGCACTGGCACTCGTTTCTGAAATCAAGAGAAGAAAAAAAGCATGGATACGGAGTCGGTAAGCCATTCCCCAGAGGGGCACAGATTGCCCTGTTGTTCTTCCAAACTCACACCACAGTGGAAACCTGTGGAGACCAGGATTTCCCAGCACTGGGACTGACTCCTCAGCAGCTGTAACACCACTGGCCCATCGCCCCGAGTGTCGGCAGCCGCGCACGCCACGGCCCCGCGCTGCCCTCGGCACCAGCGCTGGGGCTCGGGCACTTCTGAAGCCCTGACAGAACAGCTTTTAAAAGAAGAGCCAGGTATTTTCAACTGTTCTTAAGCCACAGCTTGCTGGGCCTTATCCCAGAAGGAAGCACAGCCTTGGGCACCACCTGTGTCTGCCAGCCCCAGGCACCACGGAGATGGTGCCACACAACAGCTAGGGAAGGTGTTTTGGAGCCTGCCACGCAAGTTAAGAACCTTAGTCGTGTGAGTTCTTGGAAAGCCATTGGAAAACAAGTCTCTTCAGTGTACACTGAGTCTCAGGAAAACAGCTTATGCAGAGAGACACAAGTATTACACCTGCAGAGCCATGGTGACAGCAGGTGACATGTCCAGTGCACTTACCAAGGCACTATGATTCCACTTCAAAACAAAAAAAAAAGAGTAAGGACCAAGGGCATTTGCATCTTTAGATTTTTTAAAAAACGTGATTTAAAATGTTGGCAATGTCTCTTTGGCTCTTTATAATGTTTTCCAAAAGCTATTGCAGCTGTGTATATTTTAAGAGTCAAAAGGGAAAAAATTTCCAAGTCCACCTAAAACTAGAACAGCTGTTATGTGGCTGTACATGGCTGTTACACGTGGTATTAGAAAAAACAACATTTCAAAATTTAACAAACTCGAAGCTACAGTAAATGCTGAAACAGCCCTTGCTGGAAAAGTACTCCAGAAAGGGAAAATACCAATACAGTACCAATTTCAGGAGTCAAAGACCTCCACAGGCACAACTGCAGCCTGGAGCCCCTCCAAGCAGCAAGGCTGACTCTGAAGTAGCTTCAGCACTACCTGTTGCCACCCTTGCTGCTGCTCCAAGCTCTGTGTTTGGGAGAAGGAATCAGGAATGGGTCAGCATAGCTTAGTCCCTGTCCCAGTCCCTTGGGAGCATCACCAACATCTCCGCAAAACCTGCACGCTGGAGCATGTACACAAGGACAAGGGCTGACTCCCCAAGTGTTCTCTTCTCTCACAGTGACCCTTCTGCCTCCTGCTTCCCAGTGCTTCCCAAGGGAGCTCCTACTCCCACCGATCAAAGTCTGCTCTCTCTCTCTCTCTGCTGCATTTAAGTTTTTGTTTTAATTGCTGTTTTTATAATGACCTTAAACAGCCTCTGTCTCAGAGGTAACTCCTCCCAGCCCCACATTCCTGTCACCATGGATTAGGGGGTTTCTCAGGATACAGATGATGCACCAAGGCCTGGGGCACCCAAACCACAAGCATTAAGCTCTGATTCACTAACCAAAAGGTACAACAGAGTAGGCACAAGTGGCAAACTTGCAGGCAGGTGACACTTCCACAGCCACCTCGCTACCCTCTGCCCTCGAGCACCTGGTTTGGCTCATGTTCTCTACAGCCTGGACATAAGGCAGCCACAGCCCAGATACTCCATGGAGAGCTGAACCAGCAAACCCCTGAGACACTGCAGCAGGTTCAGAGGCATGTTTTAAAAGCAAGGATTTTACTTACAAAGGTAAATGAATTACACAGTCAGCACCAACCCCTATTAGAGTTCTGGTATTATTTAAATTGGATGCACTTTCATGTTCCCACATTTTCAGAATCTGACGTGTCACTGGTTGTCATCTTTAGGTTTATCCAGTCAGTGTGTGGGGCAGGTCACACGCTTCAGATCCCCTCAAAGGCAGGTATCACCAAAGGGATTTTACATTGGCTTCACATTTTTCAAACTTTTCTTCACAATCGTGAAAGAGAATTTATTTTTACCATAGACTTAGATTCTTCTGCACAATCCTGCCACAACAAGTAAAAGTACTTAAATTCAACAGACACAAAAGTGCAGAACATACAGGTCCCCTGTGTAATCTTTGGGAGCCATTGCACAATGACGTATAGCTGGAAGGCTTCTCTGAAACTCTTAAATCACCATCACACTTTAGTATCTCCAGTATGGAAATGGTTGCTGAATTCAACTTGACTTCCTTTTATAATCATTTTAAATTAATACCTCTTTGTTCTGTATATTATCTTTAAAATATTGGTGGAGTGTTGCCTCCTGATGGTCTCTCTCTACCCTCTTGCATAATTTTGGTCCGTCAGCACTTTTCTGACCCTTTAAACACAAGATTCTGACAGAATTAGCTTCAGCCTGGCACTGGGCCGTGCGTGTCACATCAACGCTGCAGAACTGTGACCTGGGTATGTCAGAGCCTGCTAATGCCATGGGGTAACTTCAGGGTTTCAGGTGTTCTTGGAAAGAGGAGCTGAGGCTCTGTGCTAGTACACAGCACTCCCTGATGCTCCAGGCTGCCATCCTGGCAGCTTTCAGAGCATGCCTGAACCTCAGCACTGGATTTGGCAAGAGCTGACCATGCACTTGGGAAGACTTAAATCTTGTGTCTTTCAGGCTTCAGGAAAAAGAAAATGTCACTTTTTTATCTGAGTACAGTCCTTTCAACGGCAACACATTTCTGCCAAGAGAATTCAGCTTCAACTAGGCAAGGTGCTGAGCACTATGGTGGTGAGTGTTGCAGAGCAAGTTCCACAAATGTAACAGAGGGGAATTCATACAGGATTTACTGCAAGTGCAGATGTCAGTAACTGCTTCAACACCAACCTGTGGCTAAATCCTTGAAACTAGAGTTAAAGCACCCAACGTGTACAAGCTGCAAACCAGCATTAGGAGGCAGCTACTGCCAGGGCATTATCTGGGGAAGCAGGCCAGTCCTGCCCTCTCCACAGAAAGGATGCTGTGCACGTTACCTTTTGCCATGCCGGACGCAGAGGCAGGTCGGGAGGATCTCTTGCGCTGCCCGTTCTCTACAGTTTCCTGTGAAGCGGCAGAATCCTCTGTTCTTGAATTTCTTCTACTTGGAGTTTTAGACTTTTCACAATTCTCTTTTGTCTCATTACTAATAAAGTGGGACAAAATATTTCTGATGAAGTGTAAGAAGAATAATGTTTTTCTATGCAAGTCAGACAAGCTGGAGGACGGCCCGACACAGGTGCCAGTTCCGGACTATTAGCACTGAAGATATGAAACGCTAGAGATACCAGAAGTTCTATCAGATGAAGAATGACCTGAGTAAGCCAGAGTATAGTCCATTTCTATCAAAAATTATCAGAGGATACAGAACTGAGAAGTCCTCAAAGAGAATATTTTCAACATTAGAAGACCAAGAAATAAGATGCATTATAAATTGTCTGCTCTGTTTTCCACAGGTGCCACCATTACTGAAGTCTAGGAAAAGCAAACAGGTTACATTAGAGACTGCTGCAGTATGGGGATACAGAGTTGAAATTGCAGATGAACATCAGGAGGAATTAGGAACTCTTCAGGGAGTATGCCAGCTTTTTGTGTTTGCTAAAAGGACTCACTCCACTGATCCAAGTGATTTCTTCATATATTAAAAAGCCTTAATTAAAAATTAAGGCTTATTTAAAACTTTCTGCAAACCTCAGAGCTTGAAGTTTTGTTTTGTTTTGTTTTTTTTTGGTAAGAAAAAGCTTTTTCTGCTATAAAAAAATAATTTTAGGTACTGTGGAAATCTGTGTTTCTTGCCACTGAGACAATAAATGGAGTGCTACCATTTTTTATTAAACTCCTCTTTTATTTTATCACTCTTTCATCTGTAAACTTATCCTGAGCTTTGGGTATTTTCTCCTTAATGCCAGACAATTTCTGATGACTAAGCAGTTTCAGAAGATTAAGCTAAACTTATCTCCTGTGAACTCAAAGGTAATTAATTAACCAAATAAAATACTCTGCTAATGGAAAAGGAAAATGAAAGTCCATTTCAGGCCCTTTGGGTTATACTTGCAGGATTTCAAGAAAGGCTGCCTGAATCAGAGACTGGAGTGTCACCGTTCAGGGAAGTCCTGCTTTGAGGGGAGAGACTATGACACATACTTGTAGGGTTAAGTAACAGGTATCTGAAATAAAAGTTTGTCAATGGAAGGAAAGACAAACATTCTCAAGCAAGGACACACACAGCAGAGGAGACTATGGAGGCACATGCATTGTCTTAGATACAAAATAAAGACTGAAATCTATTTCCCCATAAGGCAGGACCATGGGCAATCTATCAACTGGATCCCCCAAACAGCTCTAAAACTGGTCCCCTACGGAATGGGTGCAGCTGAACCAGCAGTCCCCTGCCTCAGAGAAGGGAAGCAAACAGGCATCAGCAGCTGAAGTTCAGTTAGTACAGGTAATTTTGACAGATTCTAGTGACTAAATCCATATCTGGGATTGTCTCACAGGAACCAACATATCGCTTCCCTCGTTTTACAGGAGGAAATCAAGTTAGTCCAAGTGAAAATATTTCTAGTGCTTTGTGGTTTTAAAGCTTTTTAATGGTTTTAAACTGAGAGTAGGTTTAGATTAGATATTAGGCAGAAATAGGCACAGGTTGCCCAGAGAGGCTGTGGCTGCCCATTGCTGGAAGTGTTCCAAGGCCAGGTTGGATGGGGCTTGGAGCAACCTGGGCTAGTGGAAGGGGGATGGAAGGAGATGAGCTTTAGGGATCCTTCCAACCCAAACCATCTGTGATTCTATCAAGGTTTGTCCCATGTAGTATTTAACTCCAGGAGCCCAAAGGTACCCACTGTATCAGCCATCACTAGACTCAGTTTGCCTGCAAACTTTCCTTCTTTTCTGGTCTTGGTCAGAAAAACATCAATCAGAAAAGCCCAGAAAAAGGTTTTTGTGGTAATTAGATGTGCTGAGTTTAGGGATGGTCACACAAGAACACTTTATTTGGAGAATCTGCTCAACTACCAAGTGTTCCACCTTCAGCTTTTCAGAAAAATTCTACCCTGAAGAAAACTTGCTGTGAAATTTCAATTCCTCTTTGATACAACTTCAAAGATGCCCATCCTGTATTTACCAGATGAAGATAAATACAGTTAAATATTCCATTCAGAGTCATTCCTGAGCTGAGGAAGCATACTGCATTCCCTCCCTTACAAAGGAAGACACTGTCTCATCTCCTGAGGAACCCAGCAGGGTGGCTGCACCTCTTGCCCTGGCTTAGGGGCTGTTCCACTGACGAGGGCAGCGTCCAAAACCCACCAGCTGTGCCAGCACAGTTTAGCCACAAACCTCACCAAGGTCTGTCACTGCAGACTGAGTGTAGGAGCCTGGTGTGTTTAGAATCTTACAGAAGAAGATCTTTAAAACTGTAATTTTCTTCTGACAGGACACAACCATTTGAAATACGGGCTTTTAATTACTAAATGTCGTAACCAGGACAACGTGAAGTTTCTACCTGACCTTATCCAGTTTTGGCAAAAGGTCAACAAGCAAGTAGAGAAAAACTGTTGAAAACAATAGGCAGAGGAAGAACAAACTTTCGAAAGACTTCCTTTCAGAAAACAAAAATTCACATGCTAAACCACAGGCTTTGAAGGGGGTTTAGTTTTGGTTTGTTGTGGAACCACCAAGACCTTTCCAGGACATGAAACATCCAGGCTTGAAGGGAAGAAAGGAAACATTGCCAAAAACACAGACTTGGGAAAAAGTTACTTTATATTCTACATTTCAGCAATGGTGTGGAACACTCAACTGGCCTGATTTCTCAGCAGCAAAGGAAAGGTATGGCCGAGAAAATAAAAGGCAGTAGAAGTTGAACGACTGAAGCAAAGGGAAAGGGACTTCCTCCCACAAAAGCTGTATCTACTCTGAATCTACACAAACTATCTCCTTACCTTTGACCAGCAACTACTGCAGCATTTGTCTCAAGTTCTACAAGAGAAAAAGATAATTTTAAAGTCTGCTGTAGCAGTACATACCTGCTGACAAGGCATGACTAGCTCACATTTTTCTACTAGGTGTTAGGTCTGAAGAATAAACTTCTCTCAAAGCAAAGCAAGTCAATATATTAAATACCATATTGGCCAAGTCTGATTACAGCCCGCACCACCTAAAACAGGGAAAAGTTAAAATTCTGCAGAAAAAAAACTGTACAGAAACTCCCTGACAAGGGCTACACTTTTCTCCCTTTTTTAACTTCCGGTTAAATGAACTTAGATGGTTCATTTCTTCTGAAACTTCTAGGTTGTATTAGTTCTAAAGTAATTAAAAAATACCCATCTGGCGCTATTATGCATGTAAAATTTTGCCTCAACCCAACTGTCTCTCAGCAGTATCTTCTAGTGCAGAGAAAGACAAATTTATGAAGTCCAATTATCCTTGTACAGAATTGGAGAAAATCTCAGGGGAGATGTGATAAAGAGAAGTCTGACCTGCCTTCTCTCTCTCTCACAGTGATTTTATACATACAGGTCACGTTTCCTTTGGAGTCTTCACCTTATCAATAAACAGCTCTCCTTTGCAGCATATAAAATGTCAAGTCTTTTTACTGTCCATATTTTAATTCTCCTCATATCCACCAGATTCTTTGTTGAAAGGGAGGATCTATACCTGAACAGAGCCCTTCTCATGAGAAACTGCCCCAGATTTAGAGATTACCCTTGCACTGTCATGGATTAACTCCCTGTGGTCTGTCACGCTGCCCACAGTGAGCTCCAGCTCACTCACCCCCAGCCAAGCCTTGGGGACAAAGTGGGGCACAAACTGAGGCTTTGCCTCTGAGATCAATTTAGCACCCAAAGTTTGCTAGAGCGTGCATAAGGAATAAAGGTGTAAAAAAAAAGGAAGAAAATGGATAATATCTGTCCTCTTTTAGGGTAAACTTGCAATGTGGGAACATCAGCCTCTGCAGTATAAATGGATATAGCACCCTCTGGGAAAAACAGATGTCTTGGGAACAAAGGAAGAAGAGAATAAGCAACATAAGGAAAGAATTACCTTTCTTCCTATCCAAAATTTGAACAGGGAGAATATCCAATAGCAAAAAATGGATGGAATCAGTGCTTACTCCCAGCAGGAACTCTACAATGAAGCCAGAGCAGCACTGGGCAATGTGTCATATGTGAATCAACAGGGTGTATGGTGGAAGTTCAAAGAAAACAATTTAGCACAGTTTTTACTTTCTGAAAACTCTACCTCTAAGCAGATTAGAGGTGGTAAATTGATGGAGAGTGGCACTTCCCATAAGCAAGCCCACACCTATCCGTTTTCCCTACTCATCTTGGGAATTACTTTTTTAAAACTCCTAGAAATTGATGGTGAAACACCATGATAATAGATGGCAACACCAAAAAGTCATCTGCCGGGGCTCCATCTTGAAACAAACACTGCTGAGGGAGCATTAAAAGATGAACAGAAAAAAAAAAGGTTACAACTCTAAAACACACTCCCAGCATGGCTTTTGGAAATATGTTCAGAATTGGTATAATATAAACTGAACAGGACTTCAAAACTCAAACACAGCATATTGTTACTAATCCACTCCCTCCAGTTTATCACTGAATATCTAAAAATTTCCTTAGTGATTTTTTGTTGTTTTACTTGATCCCATGCTGAATCTCCTGCAAGGATTTGGAGACTTCTAAAGCACAATGTATCTAGCAAAGAAAAACAATCCCAAAAGCACAAATAATAATAAACCCCCCACCAAAGCCCCAAACTACCCAGCATGTTAGTGACCACTGAATATGCATTCAAATAAATGCATTTTCAGTTCCAAACATAAAGGGTTTAGTTCACCTCTATTCTGGTTTTCCGTAGGAAGATTTACCTGTTCTTTGAACAGTACTTTCTGATGTTGCAATTGAACTTTTTTTCTGTGTTAAATGTTGAGAGGATGCTAGAATAAAAGTGGAGGGAAAAAGTATTATTGTCAAAGGGAGTCAAAGGAATTCTTGTGGTGTGATTGGGCCACTGTACAAAATTCTCTATCTCCCAAACTGCGTTTTGGAATTTTGAAATACGGTATTTTAACCTGCCCTCACTTCCCCCCACCATGCACACCTCCCCATGTTAAAACAAACTTTGGCAAAACTTTCCCCAGCAAGTTTTCTCAAAGTAGAATAAGTAACGAAATTGAGTACATAAACCACATTTTTAAAGGTAACGATTTTTCAGCAGACTGAAAAATTAAAGGAAGTCCCAGAAGTTCAATAGTTTCTTATTTTAATGCTCATTCCAACAGAAGTTCTGGGTGAAAATGGCATCTTTGCTAACAAATCAATGCCCTCACTCTTTCAATTAAAGTGCAAAATATGCTCCAGCGTCACCCTTGAAGTCCTTTGGCAAAAAGATGATGCGACTTCACATTTCTCAGGTTGCCAAGTAAAAAAAGTAAGATGGAAAAATAATTTTTGCTGCACTAAAGCTTTCTAGTCTTCTGTGTGCTAATAAACTTATGGAGAACAGGAAGACAAAAAGTTAAACATTCCTGTTTAAATAAACAATAAACATTTCCATTTTTCTCCTGAAAAACCAGAATTCCTTCTGTGAAGCTCAAAGGCTTCATTTTTCAGTGGCACACAGCTAAAATATCCAATAGCCACAGGGAAAGTCACACTCAGGTGTATCTCTCAGTTCCCCTGACTTCAGTGGATTTTATTTTCATGATTTTATCTTCTGCGTCTAATTCATGCTGTAAAGCAGAACAGACACTCAGCTCACTTCAGGAGTGATGGGTTTATTTTCACACCATATTCAATAGATTAAAAACGGCATCAAGAAATAGCAGCAATGTAATTTGTAAAATCTGCAGATGTTCAAATCAAAATAACATATGAGAAAAGAGCTTGTACGTGAAGGTATTTTATGTTTTTTTGTCACATAAAATTCCAATCACTTTTTCAGGAATTTGTCCGAAATGAGGATTTAAGTTATTCCCTAGACAAATGGGGACTTGGTATGGGTTTAGTTTTTTTTCTCTTCTGGAAGTTATTCAATTATTTCCCTAGATGATTAAGGTTATTCAAAGAGGGAAGTAGTATTATTAGGATTAATTCAAAATATCATAATTAAATCAATAAATTGAAATAATTTTAAAAAGTCTCTGGCAAGATCAAAGCAGAGTACCAGTGTATCCACCAGCATAAAAGGCACCTTAAATATTTGTCATTACTGATGCATCCACGTTTTCTGCCTGCTTCCAACATTTACATGAAGTTACTCCTGTGTTCTTGCATCATATGTTCATGACAAATACCCCCCTTAGGCAGTAAATGGGAACTGAAATAAAAATTCCAGACCCTGAACCATGGTGAATGCCAGCCTGTGTATCCCTCAGATACCAGAAACAAAACGATGTCAGCCTTGGCTGCAGCGTCTCCGTTTTATGACGTTCATGGAAAGCAGCACGTGGGGATTTACAGAAGCAACCCCATTTCTTCCCTTCCACAGGCAGCACTGCACTTACCTGCACTCTGCAGCAGCTCCTGGGGTGCTCCTGCCTTCTCCTCCGCCCCAGAACTCCCGGGGGGCTCGGCCGGGGCCCCGCCCTGGGTGCTGCTGGGGCCGGGGGGCTCCGGGGCTGCCGCGGGCGCTCCAGCCGGGAGCGCAGCGGGGGCAGGAGTGCTCGTGGGTGTGCTCGGGGACATGGAGGCAGGAGCAGGAGCCGTGGGGCTGAGGCTCGAGCTGCCAGGCCCAGAAGTGCTCTGTTTTGTAAGACTGGGTGCTGGAGGGGTCACAGTTTTGTTATCTAGTTCTGCTGGTGGTTGCTCTGTTCCCAGACTATTCGGAACTGACGTTTCCAGTCCCTGACCTTCTGCTTCTCCATCCAAAGCATTCTGCTCTTCTCCTTTCTCCAGGGAACCAGTGACTTTCTTGCATGCTTTAGTCAGCAAGAGTTGGCCAATCTTGTCTACTTTTCCCTTTCCCTTGCTCGATGACACAGGGCTGCGTCTGTTCCCAGATCCCGGGCTGCTCGTAAGCAGAGGTGAAACAACAGGTCCCGACTGCGCTGCTGGCAGAGAGCTCTGCTCTCCCGACCCACCACCTTGGGAAGTCTCCTCTGGGCTGAAGTCCTTGACTTGCTGAGCAGGAAGGTGTGAAGCAACAGTGGAAGAAGCTGTAGCAGAAGATGGCAGCTGAACAGGAGATGCCAAGGGATTCAGAACCACTGACCTGCTGGTGGGAATACTGGACACAGGACTGCTGGACGATGTGCTGGGAGGAGTGGGCCCCGAGGAGAACTTGATACTTTGCGGGATATGCAGAGGACCAACAACTGCGACCGACTGAGGCATCAGGCTGGAGTTAGAAGTCATGGGGGCTGCTGGAATCGTGCTGGACTGAGAGCCCTTCATGACCTGAATTATTGAGGATGAGTTTATAAAAACGGGTGTAATGAACTGTGGCCGGGCATTGGACTGAACCGCTGACTGTCCCTCTGAAACCATCACTTTGCTCCCCACGTTGGGCATGGTGACAACAGTGGACACTAATGCAGGTTGCAAGTGAGATGCCAATGGAGCTGATGTATTAGCAGCAGATGTAATAGGGTTGGAAGTCACAAAAACTGTTATCTGGTTGGGGGCTAAAGGACCTGAAATAGAAGAAGAGCTGACAGGCCTCTGCATTACTGGTGGAACACTCTGTGCCATGCTTGAGTTTACTTCTCCCAGTTCCTGGTTCCCTGGATTTGGACAGTGCTCATTATTTTGAGGCATGTTAAGTGAATTGGAGGGCTCCTTGCTCAAGGATGAATCCTGCAATGGCGGAAGGACAGCTATCTTCTTTAGCTCCTCGCCAGTGGAGACTATCGGTGCCATTTCAAGACCAGTCAGCCCAGGGGGCTTAATGGTTACATTAGGAGCTCCAGAATTGTCAAGAAGTTGACTTAAAGAAGTTGGGGCCTCCCTCATAGCTGGAGATACCATGGTCTTACTTTCCTCCATGACTGGAAGCTTGCTAGTGTCTAAGCCTTGCCCATCTTTTTTTGACTGTTCTTCTGGAATCAACACTTTCATTTCTGGAGTAGGGATACCTTTGAGTTCAATACTGGGCTGCTCTTTGTTACCTTGGACACCTTGTGCACTTTGGCTCTCAGTATCCTGAGGCACACTAAGGGTCTCTTTATTGTCTTCAGGAATGCCAGTCACGGCAGGTACAGAAATTGCAGGACTCTGGTTACTTTGCATGGGATTATTTTGAAAACCAGTAGTCACAGGTGTTGGCAAAGAAGAGGGACCAGCCACCATATTTCTCTGTAATTCCATGTTCTGCAAGAGAGATGGGTTTTGTGGAGTTGTCAGTGATAATTTAGCTGCTTTTGAATTCTGCCTGCCAGGGCTTGGCGTAGTTTTTCTACTGGATCCAGGACTGGACCTTCGACTATTGCTTGGACTTGCTCTCTTTGTTCCTCCAGCGTTGGTTTGTTTGCCCGAATTAATGACCACACCTTCCAATTTGTGTGACTGTGAGGCAGTAAAACTAGACTGATTGTTAATTGTGAGATTTGATGGGGCTTGTCCAATGGCCTTTAAAGTAGTGGGATTCAGACCCTGCTGATCAAATCCTCTATTGAGATTAGGCCTGGGAGGTAAAGGAATATTGATCTGGGGAGGGAACAGACCAGCTATCGAAGCATTGAGCCTCTCCGGGGACAGGCTTATTTCTGAGGGTTCTGTGCTGGGTGGACGGTTATTAGGAGTCTGAGGATAGTACGGCCTTGGGCTTGCTCTGTTTGGGGTTTTAGGCCTTGAAGTTTGTGATGGGGCAGCAACATTTGGAAAATGGTGTGTAAGAGTACTAGGCAGAGAACTAGACTGCTGCTGGGGACTTGCACCTTGGGCAGCTGAAAGTGGGGATGGTCCAGGCTTGGGTCCTGTCATCATTAATTGGTTCTGTGAAACTACTAAATGAGATGTCAAATTATTCTGAGCTCCTGATGTTGGGGGGCCCTCGACCCCACCTCCTTCTTGAAGTGAGGATACTGATGAAACCTCTCTGAGGGGTGAGCTGGAAGGATTCTGTACATTATCCGGATAAACCATTTTTCTTGCATTATTTCCCAGAGGAGGATTGCCCGACAAGGCCATTCTTTGCTTATCAGGAGATGGAGGCACTGATCCAGGCCCTTGGAGGTTCACCATTACTGGCATGTTCCCACTCTGCTGCATCGGCATTCGCTGAGCATCTGGGTTCAAGGGCCCTCTGGGTGGGTGAACTCCCTGTGGTACGGGCAGCCGGACTGACTTGGGATCCTGCTGCATCATCATCATCATCATCATCTGCTGCTGCTGCTGCTGCGGTGTCTGTGGGGGTGCCTGGGCTGCCTGTGGTGTTGGCTGGGGTTGCTGCTGCTGCTGCTGCTGCTGCTGCTGCTGCTGCTGCTGCTGGGGCTGGGGCTGCTGTGCGTGTGGCATGAGCTGAGGCGGCATCTGCTGAAGTGGCCTTTGCTCCACTGGCTGAGATGGATAACCTAAGACAACAGGATGACACGTTCATTAAAACCAACCAAAGATCAGGAGCAGCAGAATTTCAGTAACAAACAGGACTGGATAGAAGGTACAGCCTGTTTATCTTGGGTGGGAGCCACATGAACCGAACAGGCTATGCAAACAAGGCCCAAAGATTTTACTTAATTCATAAAAATATTTTTACCTAATGTATGACATGTTGGATTTAACTGGAGATCTCTTAGTGTATTGTATCAGCTATTAACCCAGATTCATGCCACCTGAAAAGTCTCTCCAACAGCCCATGAGCTGACAAATGCAGAGTTGGACTTTCACTAATTAATACTCCTTAAAACAAACTTCAGAGTTTGATGGCCCCCGAGGGTCATGGACCAGTATATCTGATACAGACCTGACATTTTCTCATGTACGAAGTAGAATCTGACATGTATTACTTGGCCAAAAACAGTGTTAAGAATCACTTGTGTGGTTTATAACAGAAATCCTATTGCAGACATTAGATTTAATCTTCTCTATGTGCAAAGGATAATTTCAACTACAACCCCTATTTATTCTGAAAAATCAGTTATTGGTTAATGGTAAATTTTTAAGACATCAGTCTGTGCTAGAGCTAGAAATACAAAATTTTTTTATCAATTATGTTTTGCTGAATAACTGCAGTATTCAGTATGATACCTGCAAGATGATACATGAGAACCTGGCCACCTCTTCATTTTGAGCTAATTCAAAGAGAACACTTAAACAATGGTACCAATTACTTACTAGGAGGAAAAAAGGTTTAAACTTGAATGTGTGATAGCACAAATAAAATAGAACAGTTAAAAGATCAGTTAAAAGCTCTCCTATAGTTATTACATTTAGATAATCCACAGAAAAGTCCTACTACCTGGTGGCCTACTTGCAAAATCAGAGAGTTTAGGGCCTGACTTATCTAAATTCATTCCTTGGTCTCCAGACATCGATGACTGATCACTCTCCTCCAGGCCAGCTGGACGTGGTTCTGAAGAACTGAAAGAAAAATAACTGCAATTAAGATCCAGTTAAATCGGTGTTTGATTTCTGCTTCCATAACTAAGTACTCAATTAATTCCTAGCACTTTCCACAGACCTGGAATAACCCACTAAAATGCTTCTGATGTAACACACCAAACTGGAACACAGATCCCAAGTCTGTGAATACTCCTTCCTCTGCCTAAAATATTACAGAAAATGAAACAAGCTGCCTGGTGCTCTCTACTGATCTTAAAACATTTATTTCTACCTTGAATCTTATTTCCTAACTAACAGAATGTCAATGGATATTCCAAATAATATAGATATATATTTACTCCAGCCAAACAGGCTGTATTGACATGTGTATAGATAAGCAAGTGCTGTGGGTAGATGCATTTTACGTTCATTTTAATGGTAGCACCATTTCTTCCAGAAGTGATTTGTTCAGGTATTAGAGACCTCTGACACTATCACAGCAAAACTGCACTGCCATGTCAGACATTCCAGTGACCCCCAGAGCACAGGCCTCTGAGTGGTACTGAGGCTCCATAAGTGACCCCAGACTGCTCTGGCTTGGAAAGGACCTTAAAGCTCATCATTTTCCACGCCTGCCGTGGGCAGGGACACCTTCCACTAACCCAGGTTGCTCCAAGCCTCATCCAACCTGGCCTTGGACACTTCCAGGGATGGGGCAGCCACAGCTGCTGTGGCTAACCTGCGCCAGGGCCTCCCCCCCTCACAGGGAACAATTCCTTCCCAATATCCCATCTAAGCCTGCCCTCTGGCAGTGGGAAGCCATTTTCCCATGTCCTGTCCCTCCATCCCTTGTCCCCAGTCCATCTCCAGCTCTCCTGGAGCCCCTTTAGGCCCTGGAAGGGGCTCTCAGCTCTCCCTGGAGCCTTCTCTCCTCCAGGTAAACACCCCCAGCATTCCCAGCCTGGCTCCAGAGCAGAGGGGCTCCAGCCCTCAGACACACAGCCCCCTCTGGGTTCTGGGCTGTGAGTGCACATTGCTTGGTCACATTCAGTTCTTCATCCCCCAGCACCCCCCAAGTCCTTCTTCTGGGGTACCTGATGCTCCAGGAGACTCTCTAAAACAATTTAAAATTGCTTGGACTCAGTCCCCAATACTTCCACTGAAACAAGACAGTTCTTGCAGATTCAGAAAAAAACAAAATGTCTATAGCTATCGATATGGTGAGAACATGTAAAATAAAGAGGGATGGAGAACAGAAGACCTTAACTGCTTATCATCTGCATGAATGTAAGAACGTTACAGGTAGATCTACATAAGAAAAGCTCTAAGCTAAAATTAAAGACATCAAAGTAAGTCCACTGACAACAAAGAGAGGCAGAATCATGCAGAACTGCCACGGAAAAAGACACTTCCAGCAAAATAAGAATGTGAAGTACATAAGGGTGCAGAGGTCCATCCTATTTATTTGAGAGTAACAGTTTCTGGCATCTGTAGAGCTGACATGGAGAGACCCAGGCCAGTCCTAACATTCTATCAGCTACCTAATCAATATTCAAAAAGCATCATGTGACTGGAAATCCCTGGGTTTCAGGAAGAACATAAACCAAGAGGGACGAAAGGTGAGGGATGGGGCAAGCATATAGCTATTCCAAGCACTGCTGCTGAGGGCAAGGATTGCCACGGAAAGCATTTGGAGCGAAACCCTGTGTCTAATCCAGCACACCACCAATTTATGCGAGGCAGGTGGTGTAGACTTACATGCCTCCACCAGTGAATTTGATGAAACTGGCAAAATGCATAGATATGCCCCAGAGCATTATATTAGCAGCCACAAATGAACAAAAATTCTGGCATGAAAATTACTCAGAGGGGCTGCAGCCTTTGGAGCATGTACCAGCCATGTGAACTGAAAGAACTGCCTAAAATTATTAATATAATCTCAAATTTGCAATTTTGCTATTTATGATTTATTTATAATGGTGGGAGATTCAAAATGCAGCAGTTAAAGACCAGCTAAAAGCTGATACGGAGCACCACTGCACAGGCAAGTTTAACCTTGAAAACAATACTGGTGCAAGATGGATCCTCAGCAAATACTTCCTGCCAATGGATCTGATCAGGCAGCTGTGCAAACCCTGCAAAACAGACCTGAGGTTGGTTTTCTCACAAAGAAGAGCAGTTATGGTAGGAGAGACTGCTGCTGTCATTGCTGGAAAAGTTGAACATCATTTGAATGTAGCGGAAGTTCACTGGGCATGTTTAGCAACCACTGCTCATCACCCCCCCTCCCCCAATTATGAATATTAATAACAAGATGAGGTTTGTGTGAGAGGGACAAAATATTCTATATTTATTCTTCTTTTCTATATCACTTGATGTAAAAATATATAAAAAGGTAACTGCACATCAGGTACAGTATGGATTGTCATCAGCAAATCCTCTGCTCACCAGCTGCATTCTCAAGTACAACCTTCAGTTACAAAATCCCTGGTCAGAGAGGAGAGAGAACCCCAAGAAAACCCAAACAAAATCAACCAAACCACAAAAGGCAGCAGCTGCTGTAAGAAAGAGAGCAAACGTAAAATGACAGTACAGATGTGGCAGAGCCAGCCTTGCTGGCTCAGTCCAGTGCTCTGCAACAGCTCCTGTGATACAGAAAGGCTCGTCCTCTGCTGCTGAGTGAGGGCCATTTCCCAGAGCACTGGGGTGGGCCACCCCCAGCCCTGCGGTGAAACGCTCCGAGTCTGGTGGGGAAAAGCCTCTTTGTCCTGCTGGGCTGTCACCACCTGCTCTGGGCCTTGCCAATCCAAAAGCCAGCAGTGGCCTTACCCAGCGGGTTAGTTCTGTTCTAGCAGCACACGGGGTGTTCATGGCCTGTGCACGGGGCAACGTTAAACAACTGCTCATTTGTGCATGGGTTGAACAGAATCAACCAACGTGTTTGATCTGCAATCCCATCTCATCCAGCACCTTGGTCCTCAGTTTACATCCCATTACCCACAGTCTTCAGGTTCAGAACAAACATGCAAACACTTTTAAACAACCTACTTCTCCAAAATGTCCTGGGTTTCATTCCAATGCCAAGCTGCTCAATTAAGCAAACCTTAAAAGTATTTTAGACTCAGCTGAATAAACTTTTTCAACAGCTTATCACTTACCCTATTTACATTCCAGTATGCTTAGTCTGCAATCCATATTACTAATGGTACTTCTATTACTTCTCAGAAATTATTTCTTTTTAATGTGTTTATCAAATCAGCTGCATTTCCACAACAGGTTTGCTGCTCTGAATTCTTCTGAGGAAGAATGACAGAGAGGATGCTGAAAAGCATCATATTTGCTTCTGATGCCAAAGAAAGTGATCCAAATCAGATTTAAAAGAATCAGCAATTCCAAGGCAGGAAAATGCTGAGCTTGCCTAACAATGCGAGGGAAGCAGGAAGGTACTGCAGCCAGCTTCCCCTGCAGCCACCCTCCTTTTGCTGGAGATCAATCTCAGAAACATTTGTGAGAACAGCTCCCTTCTTAATGCTTCTGCAAGGATATAGTCCATTTAGAACCAAAATGCTAATCTGTATCAGAACATAATTCTGCAATGGCAGAGAACATGAGCTGAAAATTTAAGTAACAGAGTAAGTACAAAGCGGTATTTCCTTTTTTAATTACACTGAAATCTGATTCAGAGCCTTATTTAGGAGCTAGAATTGAGTTGTCATAGTTCAATAGAAAAGCTGCAATTTAGGCTTCTCCTATTGAGAAAAATTTTTAATAAGCAAATAGTCTTGTGAGGCTGTGTAAGCTCAGAGGAGAGAATTTTATAGGTCTTTTTACTGATATTCCCAGGCCACACTGAGGCTGGGTGCTCATCAGTAAGGCCAATGAAAACAAAATCCTAACAAGGGTTTTTTTAATGATTAATGGATTTTCTTTTCAGAAGACAATGCCAACTCCTCTGCTTCCTCTGAATCGTCTGTCACTCCCATAGCAAGGCGCTTGCTAAGCAGTGTTTACTATTATTTTATTGGGATCTAATTGGACTGGAGGAGCTCGTGTCTGTGATACCGTTTCCAAGTCACCCCGAAGCTGCAGACCAGCCACACGCTGGCACTTGATTCGGGCCAAGTTAATTTACCCAGGTTTCCACAGCTGGACACAGACTGTGTCCTCCTCATACCATGACTGTATACACAGCAGGTATCTGAACAGCTTTTTTCACAGCCTATTAAATTAGCATGATTTGCTTTACCTTACAGCATTTCTGCATTTTATTTTTGTATGAGTTAAGCCAATTAATGATTGTCACAAAAGATCACTTGCTATAGATGATGTGAGTTGTTTCAGTCCAGAATTAAAATGTTCATAAGCTTATTAATTCCATCTTCATGAAGGAATCTTGACACTGTGCAGAAAATGCAGGTTGGGGCTACACACTGATTAACGAAGGGAAAAATTAAAATGCTAAGCAGTTGCTCAGCACTTCATGCCATCGTCTCTTTGCACTGAACAGTAAATGTGTCCCTGGGAAAGGCTGCACAAACTTCAGCCTAGAGACATAACGATCACTCAGAGGAGTGGGACTGGTGGAACCAGAGCCACATTAGAGCTTAATGTACCATTGCTACCTTTTTGTTTGGTTTTAAGAATTTAGTTTTGATATCTGGATATTCCTGAGTTATAATTTTATGTGCTAAGTTTTTCCATTTTTCCTAAAGCAAACTGAAAACAATCCTCAGAAGTTCCATCAGGTGGATTCTTGTCAATGCACCTGGGGCTTATCTGCAGCATCAGGACAACCAGATATAGTGTATCTGCCTTCACCATTTAAGATGAATAATGGGACAGCACCAGGATCTACCCTGTGCTGGTGTTAGCAGACTGTCAATGGCAAACGGTTACAGGACAGGTGGCCAGGGAAGAATGTACTGGCCAAAAGGGAAAGAAGAGATTCTGCAATCTTGTATTTCCACTAAACAGGCACATTTGTTCATTATCTTCCAATATTATCCATTTGCCTCCTCCCACTCAAGAAATGGGTTTTTTCCTTCCTAATCTCTCCTAGGCCAGGAAGACCACCACTGCTTGGACTCATTAACCTCATACCCAGAAAGTACCAGGTTCTTCCCTCTAAATTCTAGCTTCAGCTTCCCTCTAAATTCTTAGCTTCAGCTAAGAGAGAAGTCCAGCTCAATTCCAGGTGGAAATGTGTCAGGATATGTATATAACTCAGGAAATAGCCCCCCATAATCTCTACTGCACATGTTCATGGAGGTTTCTAATTCTTCTGAAAGTACTTCTTTGATTGTGGCTGTCAGACTGCTCAAAAAAGGCAGCCTCCTCTTCCAAGGGCTGTGGCACCATGAGCCACATGCTCAACTTCCTTCACCTGGTAAAGGTAAGGAACAGTGCTGGTATAATTGGGTTTATAACTGAGTTTTGGTATTTGCATATTATTTTTAATCTTGATCAAACATTCCAATGACAGACTCTTGAGAGTAACTCTTGCAAGAAACTGCTACAACATGAATTAATACAGGTCCTTTCTCACCCGTAACTTGCTGATAAAATACTGACAAGGTGCCTGTGGAGCTTTCCCACGCCCCTTATAAAAAACACTGTAATGTTAAACCTACGTTGTTTGTTCTAGCTGTTGATTATTTTTCTTCTTCCTTGGAGGCTTCTTCTTCTTTGGCTTGTTGGGATTCTGATTATTTTGTTTGTTGTTCACACCAAAGTGTCCTGCTGATATATCGCTTTGGAGAAGGTTAACCAAGAGGGGACTTGTGAGAGTCACATCTTTATTGACAGGAAACACAGGATTCTGCCCACAGGAAACCTGATTCCCATTTGGCGTTCCACTAAACCCTGGGTTGAAAGGCAGCCCGTGGCCAGAGAAATGACTCCCTGAAGCACTGTTTCCTTGCATTCCTTGCATATGAGAAGGCACCATGTTTGGCTGCTGCACAGGAACCTCAGGTAACATCTGTGTCAAGTTCACATCGTTGTTTGTTGTAGGAGTAGTGTCCCCAAGCTGCTGAGATATGTGAGGACCAGGTCCAGTGGGTCTTAAAACTTGTCCTTGAATCCCCATCACCTGAGAAGGATTCCCATTCACGGGGCCTTGCTGTGCCATCATCTGCCCAGTGAACTGCACCATGTTTCCTTGCATGTTTGGCGTTGGTCCTCTCATCAGTTGAGCTGGCCCCGTCATAACACTGGACTGGTTCTGAGTATTAAAAGGCTGTTTATTTCCTTGCATCTGAGTGGTCATCATCTGTTCCATCATCGAGTTTTGCTGCAGCAAGACCTGGCCCTGAGGTCCCATCATCTGATTGTGTGTGGACATCATCTGCTGTCCCTGCTGGGGAATCATCTGTTTAGGTGGGGTCATCCTTTGGGGCGAGGGACCGAGATTTTGGTTTTGTGGTGTCACCATCATTTGGCCTTGTGGCATGAGCTGAGTTCGCGAAAGTATCATCTGATTTTGAGGGTTCAGTGATCCCTGAGCCTGAATGTTCACCATCTGTCCTTGAGAGGACACAATTTGCTGATGCATCCCCATAAGCTGGGACTGTGGTCCTTGCTGAGGCTGTCCCTGCATGTTGCCCATGTTAACCTGTGGCACCCCAGTAGCACCAGCCTGCTGGTTGTTCATATTTCCATGAAGTCCCATTAGATTGGCCTGCATCATATTTGGTGGGCCATGTGCTGCTTGCATCTGAGTTTGAGGTGGTCCAGCTCCTTGGCCACCTTAGGAAATAAAAAGAAAACACCAGTAAGAGACTAAGTGGCGTAAGAGTTTTCATACCTTTTGATGTTGAGTAAGTACTCCAGAATTGTTTTCCTCCCTTTTCCAAGGAACTGAAATATCTCACATATTTGCAGTTCTGGAATGTGATATTTGATGCTATAGATACATGCTGGTTGCCAAAACAGAACATCATACATCTCAAAATAAACACTTGGACTGGTACTTCCCCTGCAGGGGACAGAAGAGAAACTTAGTTTCAGTTGTTAACTGTACCTAAGTTTGAAAATCTTCCATAATGTCAGTAGAGTAATTCCTAACCAAAATAAGCTTCAAACCTTGAGGTTACTTTCTAATGGGTTAAAGAATAAATGCACATGGAATACTGACGAAATGACATTATCAGGGTTTCCGTAATCCAGACAAAAGACTAATAACTGAATTGTTAAATGGAGACATTCATGAACTAAACATTTCATTTTCACACTGTAAGCAGACTTCCAAAGCTTTCTAAGGAACTAATAAATAACTTTTTCAAAGCAGCACAAGGTAATTTTGTTATTGTGTTTCTAAGATAATTATACTTTTTCTTTTCTCTGGCCAAGAAATTCCTTTTGTGTTGTATCTTTATTACCCCTTGCCTTCAAATTTGCTACTTTCATTCGATTTCTTAACAGCTACTTCCAGAGCCCAGAACCACAGTCCTCGTCTGTAATAGCTGGGTTGTTTGAGAAAATACAGCAGCCTCATGCTTTGCTTCTCCTCATCCAGCAATAAACACAGAATGCTGCTGCAGCCCCAGCCAGCAACTCCCTGTTAATGGCAAGAGTTATGGTTTGGGACCTGTGCAACACAGGTAAGGGCAGCCTGTGCTCTGGAGGGAAAAAGCCGAGGAACACCCCACTGCAGTCAGACCTGTGTGCTGCACGTTCTGGCTGGTTTGCAGCTGCGGTGCTCCACTGTTCCCTGCTGTTCCTGGAGCTGTGGAAGGCACCTGCCCTTGCAGGAAGTTCTGGTTAGCCTGGCCTGCAGGGAACCCCGGCGGGAGGCGCTTGGGCATTCCTGAACGGGAAAATTTTCTTATTAGTAAATATGGAAAACAGAAAGAAATAAAAAAAGAAAAAAATCTCTAAGTGGAGAATACCTTTGAGTCTGTGTTGTCATGTTACAGGTTTAGGCAGAAAGCGTTTTTTTGCCAATATACAAAACCCACTGAAGGCATTTATAGTTATTATCTGTGCAATAATTCTGCCTAACAAATTACTATGACTCATTTCAATATGTAATTTAAGTACAAAACTTACTGCATAGAGGAGGTGAAAAGTCCATGTTTGATTTTTAGAAACTAGAAATTAAAGTAATGTAGTTGTGCTGGTTCCTGCTGCGCTTCATCTCAACTCTTAGTAGGCCTTTAACTTCCTCCCTATACACAAACAACTGGCATTGTTACAGTGGTGTCTCCTCTCAACAACTCTGACAGCAGCGCACCAGGCACACATTCCCTATCAGTGCTGCTGTGTGCACACACACTCAAAAGATCTTCTCAACCCAGAGTGGGCTGAGGAACCTCAAGGTTCACCATGTCCAGACCTGCTGCTCATTCAAGTAACCCTCTTATTCCTGCTGCAAGAGCAAGGAATTCTGTCAGGCCTGTCTCTGGCACAACACTCACACTTTGGCATATCAAAACATCACTGCTGCCCTGAGACAGACAAAATCTTTCCCTCTACCTGCCAACATCAGCAGCAGCATGGATGGATTTCACAGAACCCACTTCTTTTTACCTCACTGTCAAACAGATAACTCCTGAGATTTAGAACCAAGCCCTGCCCCTCTCCTTAGTCTTCCGCCCCAGGGCCAGAATGTGACTTTGGTTCCTTCCACTGTCACAGCTTTTTTGCACATTTAATTGTGTTGCTTGTGTTAATTAATCTGGTCTTAGGTTTATAATTAAAATTTCAAGATAATCAAGTCTACAGGTCAAACAAGAAGATACATCTGCAAATATGGAACACAGCCTTCTTGAAACACCATATCACTGGACTCTTAATTTTAGTTAGGGAGGTTTTGCACATAGGAACGCTTGAACTGAGAAAAAAAAAAGTGTTGGCTTTCCCTATTCAAAATCTGATATAAATTCTGATTTGCTGAATTAACTGTGTGCAATGGAAAGTGTTTGAATGCACTCATCTACACCAAACTTTTAAATGCAAGTAGGAAAAAATCTGTAATTACAACTTAACATAATGCAAGATGGCTTAAAATCAGAAAGATCCATAATTACAACTTAATTAACATATAACTTGAAGAAAAGAATAAGCATGCAAAGAAGTGAGGCAAAAATGTCAGCAAGTGAGAGCAACACAGCTTTGTTGAAACCAAAGAATCTTGTCTTTTGATATCAGCTGAGGATACAGCTCACAGCAGGATTGCTAATTTAAGCAGTAAGATCTACAGTGAGGCCACAAAGCGTATCTTAATAGTTTATTTGCAGTGTCCTTTTTAACTCAAAAGAAGTAGGGTTGTGTTTGTAGTAGGTTTACTTAGGAAGGAAGGAGAACGCAAAGATTATATTGCTTAGAGGTCATGGCTATGATTCCTGATGGGGATATATGGCTGGTGAGGCAAAACTGTAGGGAAATATGACAATAATAATTAATAACTTCTTCCAGATGGAGACAAGACAAGAAACAGCAAGTACAGGGCACTGGCAGATCCTAAAAGGAGAACCTTGAAACTGAGACAATTCACCTGAAATCAAACGAGACCCATGGTACAAAGAGTACAAACAAGAAGCTTGTCCTGATCAGCACACCAAGAAACAGCTGTTCCTTACAGGTTTGGGGCAGGTTTCAGACCTACAGCATGAGAACGCAAGAGGCTGGAATATATTTATGTATGTGCAGGTGGACAAAGAATAAGTACACAAAGAAATTATTTCAATGGCTTAAGCAAGGGCTTGTGTATGGGGCCTGGGAGCACGCATCCAAGAGAAAGGTGAACAAATGAGTGAGCGGAGAGAAGCACGACAAGTCTGCACAGAACTACAACAGGCTCAAGGGGAAAAAAACCCACAAAAGAGATCTTGGGACTGACCAAAGAAATTCCTTCCCTGCTAGAGAAGAACTCGAGAATTAGGAAGGAAAAGATGCGAGTGCACTGGTTTGAAGAGAAAACTGCAGACAACACAGCCAAAGGAGAAGTTAAAATATCCTTTAACCTCTTGATTTCTGAGCAGGGAGTGTAAGCTCCAGCATGGCAATAATAGCTCTTTACTCTTTAAATGGGAAGAAACTGATGACTAATAAAGACAGGATCAAGAAGAGACATCCACAGCTTAGAAAGGAAGATGCAAAACAACATCTCAATTCTGTAGTAAAATATGTAAATGGTGACAAAGGAAGCTGAAGAGAGAAAAAAAATGTTTGGTTGCTTCCATTACACTCTCTCTCAAATAAAATCCTTCCCCTTGCCCTAAAAAAGAACAACACCAAAACAAAACCAAACCCCTCCAGCATCTCTGAAACATCCTAGGCTTGCTTAAAGGCAACAGAAGAACTGTCAAGCAGATGACTGTCAGTAATGACCAGTAACAACTGTACCCAGCAACTCCACCCTGCAGGGGCCCAGAGCCTGTCCTCATCCTGTAACAGTGCAGGACACAGACAGGGAGGAGAACCCCAGTGATACTGACGCTAATTCACCCATACCCACTTCATACTCCCTGTGTGTCTTTATTTTGTCTCATACAGGACCTTTTGAGAACTAACAGCAACCTTAGTTCTAGACATTTTATTTTTCTTTTCTTTTTAAAATAAAAGTCTCAATACTTCTTACCTCCTAAACCAGGGTGTAAACCTTGTGGACCTTGGTTTTGCTGCTGCATCACCATGAAGTTGGGGGGTACATTCCCCTGTTGCACCATAGGATTACGACTAGGAGAAGTGACAGGCTGCTGGAATCCCTGGGGAAGTGTGCTACTCTGGGGAGGCCTTGGTCCCAGCTGCTGCTGCGTCTGGTTAACGGTTGGAGATGAGGCAGGAGATCCCTGCTGGAAAGAGGAGGGGGAGGAAGCAGGAGACTTGTTGGTCAAGTGGGGTTGTTGTAGTGGCGTAGGAACCCGTGAGGGCCCTCCCTGAAGGCTTTTCATTTGAGGAGCAGTAAACTGGCCAGGATTGCTCATTTGGGGAAAGTTTGAGTGAGCCTGGGAAGCTTGCTGGCTTCCAAAAGGATATGGAGGTGGAGGATGAGTAGGAGTTTGTACTGTTGCTAGAGATGGTCTTGCTTGAAGTTGCTGCTGCATTTGTCCAGGCAACGGGGCCTTTTTCCAACCCTGGTTTACTGTCAATGTACCCAGTGCTCCCTGGGTTGGAGGAGGCTGAAGTGTTCCAGAAGGAAGCTGGTTCCAGCCAGGGGGAACTGGAACCTGTGCTGGTGAAGTGAATGAAGGTCGAACACCCTGCTGTGGCTGCTGATGTGGCTGGGGAGGACGATTCTGCAACTGCTGCTGCTGTAGCTGCTGAAAGTTGGCTGAGTTCATCTGCCTGTTTACAGGAACTGACTGCATTGAATGGAGCTGGGAAGCTAAAGATCCCGATGGATGATTTTGCTGCTGGATATTTAGCCCAGATAAGAGTGGGTCCATTGCATCTATTAAAATAGCAAAGAAAAGCAAAAAAAAAAATAACCTACTGTAAACAGAACCCATCCCAAAACAAGAAAGGCTAAATTGCTTGCTTGCATTTGCTTACTCTTCATAAAAATTCACACTCCAGTTTCCAATTTCTCCAACAGACAATGTTTAAAATGTTTTTAAAATGTCTGGGAGCCCTGGGAAACCAAGTCTTATCAACCTAAACCCTCTAAAATACAGCACGACAGTTCCACCGTGCTTGTTTCTACAGTCTAATGTGAGCCTTCTACACACTCAGAACTGTAAAATCACAGAATATTTCAAGCTGGAAAGGACTCATAAGGACCACTGAGTCCAAATTCCCACTCCTGGTTGGACCACCTAGAATTAAGTACAGGACTAAGAGCATTCTCCAGACACTCCCTGAGCTCTGGCACACTGGTGCTGTTGCTGCTTCCCCGATGAGCCTGTTCCAGGGACTGACCACCCTCTGGGCAAGGAACCTTTGCCTAATATCCTATCTGAACTTCCTGTGAGGCACCTTCATCCCATCTCCTTGTGTCCCATCGCTGGTCCCCTTGTGTCCCATCGCTGGTCCCCAGAGAGAGGAGCTCAGCCCCTGCCTGCACTGCCCCTGTGAGAAAGGTGCAGACTGTGATGGGGTCACCCCTCAGCTTCTCTTCTCTGAGCTCAATGGGCCAAGTGGCCTCAGCTGCACCTCCTCTAAGTCCTGCCCTCAAACCCTTTTCCTATGCTGGACCCCTCCTCTGGACACACTCGAGCCCTCTGATGTCCTTCATGAGCTGAGGTGCCCAAACTGCCCCCAGGAGTTGCAGTGAGGCTGCCCCAGAGCAGAGCAGAGCAGAGCAGGACAGACCCCCCTCATCCAGCCAGAGGTGCTGGGCCTGATGCCCCCCAAGGACAGGGCTGGCCCTTGGGGCTGCCAGAGCACTGCTGGCTCCTGTTCCAGTTGCCCTTTAGCCCAAACCACCTAATTCCCTTCCCCAGGGCAGCTCTCCAGCCTCTTGGTCCTCCGGTTTGTACATATAATTCACTGGTTAGGGCTATTTCTAACAGTTAAAAAATTAAGGTAGTATTATAAACTAATATTCAGAGAATACTTAAAACATTTATGCTATCTGTAAGAATAAATAACAAAGAACTCTACAGAACTTGGCAAGTACTGCCACCATTTTATGGAGGGACAAGTAATAACCCATTCCTTTTTTCTTTAGTCCCAAAATGCAAATAAGCTGCACTATCAGAATTGTGAAGAACAAACCCTAAATATTCACACTCTCCAGATTCTCAATCCTAAAACTTCTAGTCTACCAACTCCTCCTGAAAAGCATTTGTGCTCAGTCTGGGGCATTTGCTTCCTACCAGAAACATTCCTGCCTCATTGAACCAATCCTTCTCTTACCTTTAGCTAAAGATAATGCTCAGTCACAACAGTTCAACCGGAAAAATACCACTGCCACCGCTCAACACAAAATACCAAGCAAGCCAGTGACTTATTAGGCATCCAAATGATTTGAAAAGTTTTAACAAATTAATGAGGGTAGAGAGGGCTCCACAGAAAGTAGCTCCCAAAAGGGCAGGGAAAATGCTCCAGGACAATTCCGAGCATGAGCACATGCTCAAGCCCATGTGCTGAAGAATAAAAACACAAGAACATTTTCAGGTCAGTACTATGACTAGGTTTTACCACCTGGCTGTGAGGAAGGCCGAGGTGTTCGTGGCTGCAGCTCAGCACTAGCACCACTTGCCACCATAGAGGAGGGCACATTTCCAGTCTGGGACATCATGACAGCTGTAGCATTGCTCATTCTTATTAAACCTTAAAAAATAAACATAGAAATTATCAAGTCTTGCAGTTTTTTACATAGAGAAGAATTTTAGATTTTTTCTTTTAACAAAAAAAAAAAAAAAATTGTCAATAAAGCATTTAGACTTCAAGAATTGTTTGTCTGAAATAACCTGAGGAGAGACCTCTCTGTCTAAAAGCTCAGATTCTCTGATACCAAACAAACAAGTTCAGGTCATGCTGAAGCTTTAACACCAAACCTTCAAAAAGGATATAAAAGGAAACACTACTGAAATAACGTGAGCTTGACTTGCCACTGAAGACTTGCCACTCAAGTCACAAGACTGTATCAAAGTTATAGATGTAACTCAGATTTTTGCAAAATCTGAAACTAGAAAGTAGCTGAGATGTTGCAAGAGAGAAAAACATTCAATGTTTCACTTCACAGGCTGCTATTTTATAAAATGATTGATATTGTTGCCCTGTTATTGCTGTTATATTTATTGCTGTTTAGCCTGCAGACAGGAAATGAAGATCATGATTGACACAGCAGAGAGTAGAGCGCTTCTTTAAATGTTTTACATTCTTTGTTAAGCACAATGATTTCACTACCATTTAGTCAGGTTTCTACAGAGTTGCAATGCTCTTTCCATTCCTTCTCATCAACAGCCACAAATGCGTTTTTACATTAACTGGCCAAAAATGCTCCTGTTTTTTTTTTTTTTAATTGCTTTAAATTCTATTAACTAAAATATTAATTAGCCTTATTATTCATCTATTAAAATAAATTATACAGTAGCTTTCTTTGTAACAACTCTTTGTAAAATCTGAATTTTGTAGTTAAAAATTCCTTACAATGCTATAAAATGTAGAGTTTAATGAAACTACATCTCTTCACAAAAATTCCTTCTCTATGACTGGATCTCGAAAGTTTACCAGAAAATAAAAAGAGAGAGTAGCAGAGACAGTGTCCTGTCCTTCCCACAATTCTAGTGGATTTATTATTGTACACTGAATAAATGCTTCTGCTCGTTTCCACGAAGGGAGCCAAACAGAACAGTGAGACTTTGTGCACATTTCCAGGTGAATTCTCTACACTAGACTCATCTGCTTTAACAGGCCTTATGAACAAAACAACCAACCAACCAACCCAACAAAACTCCAAACCACCAAACCACAAAAAAAAAACCAACCCCAAAACAAAACAATTGTCCCCACCAAAATCACTCCAATGTCTGTGGGACAAAATGCAGCCAACAATTTAGTTTACATAATGCAGGACATGGTTTGACAGCACAAAACAAGAACGCACACGAATTAAAATGGCAAGTAGAATTCTGCAAACAATAGTTGCTATAAGCAGTGAAATGTCAGGATTAGCTCAGTAACAAATCCCTAAGTGCATAAAGGTCCACAGATAAACCCCGAGGGGTTTACCTGGCCCCCCTTGCATGGCAAAGCCCGTCTCCATCCGCACGGCGTTGCTCGCTCCCAGCGGCCCGTTGATCCGGACATCCTGGCTTCTGCTCTGAGACAGAGCCAAGTTGATGGCACCTTCCCCTGAAAGTAATGCACAGGTTGGGTGAGCAGAATGAGAGACAGAAAAGCAGAATACAGACATTTGCAGAAGGCCATTTAAAAAATATCAGGGAAGGAAGAACTTCACCTATACGTTAGGACACGCATCACACTGCCCTTCTGGATTTCAGCTTTAAGAAGAACAAACGCCATGATAAACACCACCTGTCCTTGGTTTCATTCTGAGGGTGCTCTTGGACAATTGTCCAGAATAGATATTTTAACTGTGAAATCCACTGAAAACTAGTTTTAAAGGAAGCCTCCTCATACGAAACAACAGGGAACAAAAATCAGTGCACACTTTGCTAGCCAACACTCAAAAAAACATTTTTCAGGCAGTTTCCTGATGCCCAGAGGATTTTCAGCTCTCATTTTTATTATTAATAAATTTTTTTTCATGAAAAAAGTCTTGAGTTACCTTTTCACTGACACCAAAGTAGGAACTCGGAAGTTTTGAACCATTAACCAAGTACTCAAAGCTGCTTGTTGAATCTACTTAAATTTTAGCTTTGGAAGCAAATTCGTGTGAAATACCTTCAATCTGAACTGAGAGAATGCCCAGGTCTCGAAGCTGTTGGTTGTTATTCTGAGCCAGGATTCGCAGCCGCTCGGCAGCTTCCCGGGGAATATTGAAGGTGACACGGACGCTGTTCCAAGGCTCTATTTTTTGCACTTTTAACTTGTTGGATTCTTAACAGAAAAACAGTCAAAGTCAGTGCAAAGGCAGTTTTCAAACACATATGATGAAATAACTTGGCTAAAAGAGATGAAAAAACTGAAACACTGGCTTTGAAAATTGCTACTGGTTAGTCTCAGTTAGAGGAGATTGTTGGCAATGGCCAACATAATCCCTTGGTAGTATTACTCAAAAATTGAAATATTCTGTGGATAAACTAGTTTGGAAAGATGAGAAAATATCCACTAAACAGATTTCATACAATTACATGTATTAGGTTTGGACTGGAAGGGACTTTAAAGCTCATTTTGTCCCACCCCCTGCCATGGGCAGGGACCCCTTACACTAGCCCAGGTTGCTCCAACCTGGCCTTGGACACTTCCAGGGATGGGGCAGCCACAGCTTCTCTGGGCAGTCTGTGCCAAGGCCTCCCCACCCTGGAACAATTTCTTCCCAATATCCCATCTAACCCTGCCCTCTGGCAGTGGGAAGCCGTTCCCCCTTGTCCTGTCCCTCCAGGCCCTTGTGCCCAGTCCCCCTCCAGCTCTCCTGGAGCCCCTTTAGGCACTGGAAGAGGCTCTAAGGTCTCCCTGGAGCCTTCTCTTCTGCAGGTGAACCCCCCCAGCATTCCCAGCCTGGCTCCAGAGTAGAGGGGCTCCAGCCCAGTGATACAGGAAATCTGTTCGTGAACCAGGTGGATGTGGGAAAAAACTGACTACAGGAATGAAATCCTTGAAATATTTGCGCTGCAAATGCTTGTGCAACCATATTTTTTTTAAAGAGCACTGCCAACAGAGTCCTAGCAGTATTTCATTAATTTCTACCATATTATTTAGTTTTCTGAGTATGTTAAATCCACTGCCAAAAAGCATATTAAAGTCATGCAAAATATGTAGTTGCAGGTTTTCTGAAAACCTGTTCTATGTATCAGTGTTTCTACGTAGATCAGTAGTTTTCAAAGTAACAGCAAAAAGGTTGGACAGTCATGTTGGATGTGTTATCCAAAGTGATACCTACCTAAATGAATGCTAAAAAATGCATTTAAGGAAAATTAAAATATTTTTATTTTCACCCGCCAGTTCTTCCACCGTAAGATCAGATTTACTAAAAGTTTGCTAACCTTTGGATTCTAAAGAACATGTTAGTTAAGAATGCCAATGCCTCATTCCTATTTAGAAATCTCTTGATCTTCACCAATTCACCAAGCCCTTCTGCTGCTACAGTAATGGAATTATTAAATTCATCCTCGTTCTACCTATACACTTGGTTTTGACTGGAAACATGACAGGAGGAGTTTTAAAATCCCCTTTTGTGGAGGTTTGAACAATCCTATATTTATTGTTATTAATGTTCCAATATTTTACATACAAAAACTGCATTATCAGTTTTGGTATTTCTTTGTATTTGTATCGTAGTTTCTCATCTTTGAAACACTGCATCTGCCTAGACTATCCCCATGTTATTTACTAACTCCACATTCAGAATATCCTATTTTGCTCTGAATCAGTTTAAATAACTTGTCACATGGGTAATTTGCAAATTAATTTGACATTGATTTTAAAAATTTGCTTTCTCAGCTAAGGTCTGACTCATGTTTATTAATCCCGGCACTAATATTTATAACAAACTCAGCACACAACAGCGACTCTGTGCAGCTACTGAATAAAGTAACTTCCACTGAAAAAACTACACAATTCATCTACAGTATTAACACACATCCCTTCACACCAGTAACTGTCTATTAGCTTATATCTACTTCCAACTGTTTGAAAGATACAGCTCAAAACAGTGGTATTTCTTCATAGTATTTTTGTCTTCTCCCAGCTTTTCTATCTTCCTGAGCAACAACAGCAAGGACCCCCCCAGCTGCTGCCAGCTAACTATATGGACAAAATGGAAAGGAAAGAACAAAGTGACAAAGAAATGGAGTTTGCTTTTTTAGAAGTATGGGTTATTATATCTCATTACAAACTAAGTAATTCAAACCCAATATAATCTGTTTATTTGTGCAAGCACCAACACTACATAAGTAAGTATTTTGAGGACAGCTGGAAAATGACAAGAAGGTACATTACCCATCTGTAAAAGGCCAGGCACATTCTCCAGTATGGTATCCAGCTTCTGCTCAAAGTCTCTGTCACCTATATTTCCTTTAAAAGCTACAAAGATTGTGGAATCCCCAGGAGCAGCCTCCTGTTTCAATTCATCTTCCTCCAGTCCTGAATCAAAATCCACCTCTAAGTCTTCCATAGCTGAGGAGTACAAGGAGGCATATGTATCTTTTATGTTAGGCAGATCATCCAAAACCATTGTTCCAGCAATGGGAGCCTGTCAGATGTCAACATGATGCTTGGAAAGGAAAAAAAGAATTACAATAAGTATAATAATAATTGTGTAAAGACATTAACAACTGCTTTCAATGGCACACACAATCACGGAGAGAAAAACCTACCAGGTGACCCCATGCTGGGCTCTCTGAGACAAACTGAGCGAGGTTGAAAATGGTGGCCATGGCAGCATCCAAACTGTTCCTCCACTAGAACAAAGAGAAGTGTTTCCTCACAGAATCCTGCTGCACATGACTTGAGTATTCCAGTTGATCTAAATGACAGTCAGGAAGACAGGAGGTAAAGGAAAAAAATCAGAGGAAAATGAATTACATTTCTCCCCATTTCACAGAGGGGACAAGTAAGAACCCAGTACCAACGCTGCAGTGCCCAACAGCAACACTGACAGCAATAGTTCAGTTATAAAAACACAGGAAGAACCACCGAATTTAGAGACTGCAGGTGCAGTAAGTGCCAAGTTGTAAGACAGTCACATCATGTTTTACCGGGAGAAATGTAGCATTTGACAAATATTTCACTCACACTCAGAGAAATCTCAGGCACATTATACCTACTTGCTAGAGGTTTGTAAAGATTTAGGTATTTTCAGCTGCTTTTGCACATTACAGCCTGAAATCTGCTCCCCCTGTGGCAGCACACAAGTATCCCTATCCCCCATATCAGGCTTGGATGAATTCAGTAAGTCAAGTCCCACACCTGATGGTTTTTACTTTATAAAATGTCTGGACTTCGCAATAAATTTGGACATTATGACAGTAAACTAAGCTGTTACATGTGCAGAAGTGCAATTATGGTAAGTTATCCCTAAACCCACAGTGGACACCACTAATGTTTGGTTAAGATACACATTTCCTCACTCCATCACCGGCCATTCTAAGGGCTATGGCACTTCCTTTTCCAGGTGAGACATTTGCTCTAACACTCAACACTCTGCAGGTACTGCTGAAAGATTCAAACCATCTACACCAACAGCCAAAGCTGATGCCAAACCCAAAAAAGGGACCTGCTCCTGACCACCACTGTCAAAATTGAACCCACTTACCAGCCAGGACTGTCAAGACCTCATAATTTCAAAGCTGTGGGT
Source organism: Lophotriccus pileatus (assembly GCA_035583135.1). Taxonomy (NCBI): domain Eukaryota; kingdom Metazoa; phylum Chordata; class Aves; order Passeriformes; family Tyrannidae; genus Lophotriccus; species Lophotriccus pileatus. Next base: position 879,963 of record JAWWES010000051.1, read on the forward strand.
ATTCAGCACAACCCACCCATGAGGTTATTCTGGAATAACATACCCTTGAACAGGATACCGACCGGGGTTTTGGCAGAGGTTCAAGTTCCCAACGCAAATTAAACCACAACTTTGAGATTAAAGGTGAGATGCAGATACTGACAGCCTTTTCTAATAAAAAAAATCTAACAATGTTAGACAAGCTCAGATTCAGCACTATGCTGTTTGCACACGCACATAGTATGGCTGAAGGGACAATATTAAAAAAAATAAAAATCAAGGACTTGGAAGTCACAAAATCTCCTCATCTTTTGGTCAGGCTTCTATGCACGTACTCACTCTGATTTTTCTCCCTTGCAACTCTCCTCACACCAGGCAGGCCAACAGCAGTAAGGAAAAATCCCCCAGTTACCCTCTCATCCTGCAGCACCAGCCCTCATCCTCACAGGACTCAAACCTCAGATTAAAACCAGCTAATTTTGTGTCAAAAGCTCTTTTGCAATCCTGTAACAGAAATTAAGCTAAAGTGTTTCACTGATCTATTTTCATACTGCTTTCATATACTATTATTCTCATGGAAATTTTAAGGATGGGCAACAGAGACATAAATTTAAAAAATTCATTATCAGGCAGACAAATCTTTTCGTTTTTCCTCCCAGACTCCTTGCTGTCAGCTCTGTATCTAAATTACAGCTCTGAGTGTCTGCCACCTCCATTAAGTCAAACCCTCAGTTTCATGTCAGGTGCCCAGAAAATGAGAATCACAATTAATAGGAATCTGTGAAAAGCTGTTTCAATTGATTTTCACACATAATTTCTTGAACAGGAAGCTTCATTATCCAAGCTGGCTTTGCACCAAACGGGAGAGCATTTCTCCTTCTGCATTCCTACACCTTTCATTCCACACCCACAGACTCCAGGGAGAGAGGAGCTGGGAATCCTACACAAGCAGCCTTTTAACGATCAAGCACAGTCATTGTGTGCCAGGAATGCATCCTGTGAAATACAAGCACTATGTTTTTAAGAAAACTGCATAGAACATTACTTATCTGAAAATCTCGAGTAAGTTTTTCAGGGGGGGAAATCTCAGCTCAATATACAGGCTCTTATGTGTCGAAAAAGCAGTTACCTGGGAGGTGTTGCACCTGCAGCAAGAAACATGAGTACGTCTGACAATCCCTAATACCAAAGAAATAAAGAGTTTACTTACAAGAACATAAACATTTCCAATTTTTTTTGAATGGAACTGTCTGAAGTCTCCATCTTCTCTGTGAAAGAGCAGAAGACTCACAGACTGCTTAAATTTACAGAATCCATGAAAATGCTGCAGCTTAGACCAGATTTCATCCACCTCACCTCAACATACCAAAATCTGACACGACTTGTTGAAATTATGGCCCTTCATAAATACTATAGAATAGAGTTTGCCAAATCCCCAAGGACCTTTGTTTCACTGACTCAGAGAATCACAGGACTGCAGGGACATCGTGAGTTAAGGAACCAAACCAAGACTGAGCTTTAAATTTGACCTTCTGGATCAGAACGTGTAGCTATAGCTCCTTTTGCATTTTTTCCTTCATATTACGCTCCTCAAGGATCTCTGCTACATCCATCTGCCCTCTCTTCCTCTCAAACACATGTAATTTAGTCCGTTCCTATATTCAGGTATCATTTATCTCAAGTATGACAGGAGAAAGCAATGATTTTCAACATCTTCAGGCAGCACACGGCACGACATCCATCTTGGAGCAAATGAATCCCAGCTGCACCCCTTGTCCTAACAAATTCTGTCATCTCCTGGTTACAGGGTTGACTTCCATAAATCCTGAGCCGGCACATGACCATAATTAGCATGTACCTTCCCTCAGCACTTTTCCACATAAATACAAAAAGCTTTCCCAGGTAAAACTCTGGTCATTCAACAGTCCCTGTAAACTAGAACTTCCAGGGGGTTATGGAGGGTCTCTGATAAGCAAGAAACACACCTGAACTGATCTGCATAACCACAGCACACCTCAGGAACTCGAGCTTCAGGAGCACGGCAGCACAAAAAGGCGTCTGACCATCATCCTCCCTTCAAAGAGCACACATGGCCTCCTTCCTGTCCCTGCACCTGCCCCTTCAGAGTTTCCAAATTAGGATTTCTCATTATACAATTGTTTCTAGAAACTCAGAGCAAGTCCAGTACTACCACATGGCAACCATCTACTCAGGAACCTGGCCTGGGACCAGTTACTGCAGCACAACAAGTGTTATGACATTTATTATGAAGTTGGTCTTACTCAGTACAGCCTAACTATTAAAAATATCTAACTGAAGTAAGAGAGGTGGGGATAAATAGCCAAAAACCAGACAAATCACCAAAATGCACCTGCAGGATTGTTTGGGGGCAGGGGGTGGCCCATGAAGACCTGAGGATGCAGGGCATAGCTTGGGCTGCTGGAGCCTGGAGCTCCCGGGTACACTCAGCACATGAATAAAACAATTGGCCCACTAAAACCTGCAAAAGGGAGACTCTTCAGAGGAAGAATTCCTGTAGGATACAGAGATGCCAAATCCTGTCAAATCCTGGGCTGATGGACAGGTGGGTCCCACGCACACCATGGGAAGCCCCGAAGGCAGTTTGTCCCCCACCACCAGTGGCCACCTGCACAACAATCCCAGCGCCACACGGCTGGGCAAGGCTTGGAAAATCCCGCCCAGTCCCCAGAGAGATGGGATTAGAGGAAAATCTGAAACAGCCCATTGTCACTAAATGGGGAGCAGCTGAGCACTGGAAAGCCAGGAGGCTCTGGAGTGCCAGCACCACCAGATAGAAGTGCTGGTCTCTGGGGTGAAACACAAAGGGGAAAAACCAAACAGCTGATATATTGGTATTCTCACCCCAAGATTCACTCAAATTATCCAAACATGTCAATTTGTCTCTTAAATAGAACTTGAAATCTCTTGCCTTGATTTCTCTTCCATATTACACTACACAAAGCACACAAACCAAACTAACACTTTGTCAGATGACCTGTCCCGCAGGCTATTGATTTACAAGCTGTTTATACCTATTCAAAATAAACACTTTCACAACTGATGTCATACCAGAACATGCATTCTCTCCAAAAAAATATGCAAGGAGCCCAATTAAATAAAAAGTACTAAAATGCTGCTCTACGCTCCTAACAGTACTCTTGCAAGAGATTGGGAAGGGTGAGAGCAGAAGGAAGGATGGACTAAAGCCCTTCACTAGCAGATGGCACAAGTTAGCACTGAACAGGGTCCTCATCCCCACAATGACCATTATTTAAAGCTGCAACCAGGAAGAGGAAGAAATGAGGTTACAGTCAAATCCCTTGGAGAACCCAGAACTGACAGTGAGAAGAAAAAGTCTTGGATGGCAGTAACAAAAAGATCTCCAAAGGATACTTGCTTCTGCCTTCACTGGAAAAGGGTTTTCACTCAACTTATTAGGGAAAAAAAATAAATCAGGAAAACAGCATGTGTTGGATAATACACTTGGATGTTTTCTGGTTCCTTTGTTTTAGGTGCCAGTGGGAAAAATATGTAAAGGTTTTCCTGATGGGGGCAAAGGAGGTTCAGCATTGCCAGAATACTGCTGAGATGATGACTTTTAACCCGTAACATGTACTCACATGTACACAGTCACACAGGCTCTGTTTAAAGTACCTATAAAACCCAGAAACACTGATCATAACACTGTTTCTATTGCAGATTTGTTCACATTATCCTCCAAAAACTGTTTCATTTGTTGCCAGCATAGTGATCTGTTAAATTGTTAAATCTGAACAAGGAATAAACCTAGATACCCACAACCATTCCATGACACAAAGATTAAAATGACATCATTGTTTCTGGCAAAGATAGACTTCCAAACAAAATAAAAAGACTTTTAAACAAGTTCTAGGCAAATGTCATTTTGCCACACTAGGAGATTAAATAAGGCTAAGAATCACTGGTATAATATAAAAGAATACCTAAAAATAAATTAATAAAAATAATTAAACATGCAGTAAAATTTCCTCTGAAACAACTTAGCCAGGAATTTCAAACTTTGGTAATAAAGAGGGATAGCACCACAAATACACCTCAACTGTTCTCTTTGGGAGGAAGGTCTGGGAACAGCCACAAACCTGATGACAAATGTCCCTAACCCTGCATGGCAGACTGGGAAGTCAGCTCTGGAAGCAGCTCAGCCCTGCAGTGAAGACAAGAGCCCAACAGTGGCACAGGTGAGGGAGAACGTATAAGGACAAGAAGTATTCAGACGCATCATATGCTTATTTTACCTACCAAAACAAATTCCACAACTTCAGTATTTTGTGGTGTGAAACAGGTCTTCGAGTAATTCCAGACTGGCAAACATGGTTAAACAGCAACTCCCAAAAATGCAATCCTGAAAGAAAACCATCACATTTCATTAGACAGTGATGCAAAACAATAAAAATACTAAATATAATGGTGAATACCTCAGTTTTTAATATGCAGTTTTTCACCAAATTAAACTCTCTCCTTAGTAATGTAAAAAGCACATGTTACTATGTTTGAATTTTAACAGCAAAACCTGAAGATCTCAAAAATCAGCCTTTCATTATAGGCAGAAAATGGAATACTCCCTTTGCCTGGAAATAACATTTTATCATATGAAACAGGGCAAGTTTTATCTAGAATAAGGTATTTATTTCTTAAGACAAACACATCTAGATTAAATTAATCTTCAGGAAAGAGAAACCAGCACAACCAGAATGCCCCTCAGCTCACCCTAAGCAGGGGCCTAAACCGGCTCAGGTTAAGCTCATTGCCAAGCACGTTCCGAGCCCACACGACCACCTCAGACAGACATTGTGAGTGCAGGTGAGTCCATCCCCAGAACCTGCTTCTGTTCACAGGCTCCTCAAGCTGCACTCAAGCCTCCCTGGGTAAGAAAATTGTAGCAGTAAAGCCAATGCCTCCAGCGACAACAAAACACCGCCCCTCACGCCAAGGGGATCTGTAGGGACAGCCCCGTGCTGGTTTGCAAGCACATTTTCTGCTTACGTGCCTGCCTGTGCATCAGGGGGGAAGGGGACTGCCCAAAAACAAACAAGGAAACAGAAGAGGGAAGACTCAGAAAGACAAAGGAGAAATCTGCCATCTTCTATCCAGACAACAAAGCAAAATTGCTTTAAAAGCCCTATTGTGCCATAGCCTTTGCACTTCTGCCAACTCAGCGACTTGGAGGGAAGGAAAGAGGATTTACATTAAATGAGATCATATACGCTTTGCAGCACTTTTAATAGTCACCTAACACTTTTGAACCTCTCGTATCTCCTTGTATTTCTAAATAATCACAGCAATTCAAGAAGTATAGCACCAAGTTGAAAGACCCGAGTGGCCAGGAAACAACCTGTTTCCAGCTGCCCAAACACCGTGACCAGACACAAAGCTGATGAGCAAAAAAATCTGAAACGGGAAATTTTAATATCATTTGCTGTGCAACCCAAAACTAAAAAAGCTTTTCATGTTCTACAGCAGATACATCATTAGTTCTATTTTTCACCCTTTTTATAAAACAGTGTTCCATGGACTATTTGAGATGGCCTAAAATTGAGTCACATAACTAACTGGTTAGTTAGCTCCAAAGCCATGCCAAGACAGGAAAGGCCAGGCCTCATAAAAGGTGTTTTTAAGGAGGCCTCTGAGGTGCAGCAGCCAGTTCCCACACAGCACCCTCACCTTAGCACAGCAGGGTGAGGGTGACATTTGGCTGAAAGGTGGGAAACTGGAGGGAAGAAAAATCACCTGAACTCCTTGGTGCAAGGAACTGAGGGGCTTTTGTTCCTCCAGTTCTCCCTTCTCACTGCCCCTCATTATAGGAGAAGGGTATGAGATGCTCTGTGGACACCCAGCCGCTCCAGAGAAGAGGGACTGGGAGAGACCACCTGCCTTAGCAAGATCCAGTGGGAAACTGAGGATGGTCAGCCTGGGCTATGGGAAGAAAAACAATTAACTGCTGCTGTCTCCATTCCCATTGTGCACTTGGGATGAGACCAAATTGGGTAAAGGAAAACACCCAATCAATACTGGATCATTAACTCCAACTTTCATTACAATAAGTTACCTGACTTACAGTAAGAGACCTGGAGACTGAGTGCACACCTTAGCAGACCCCAAGGAATCCATAATAAAAACAGTCCTGTAAAGCATTCCAGTTACAGAAAGACTTTTGTGTAGCGTTAATGATTTCCCAAACACCAAGAAAACAAAACATGTTAGTCTCCAGGAAGGCAGGCTTCGTTCACTTACGCTGACACACTACTGGACTCCCGTAGACCTCAAGCATAAAACATCTAAAGCCAAATGTTTTCCACAAGGAGAAAATTACAGCTTGTTATAACATATATCACCTTTGCAGTGATATCCTGATGTACTCTGACAGCAAGTTTAATGAAACATCCATTTGTTGAAGTTTCATGAGGTTTGTTGAAAGCCCACAACTCATGCCAAGCTGTAATGGACACGTCTCAGCCGAGATACTCGTTTTTCTTCCAACAGAATTTGACTGCTGAGAACCTCAGGACTGCTCTCAAAAGCAAGATAATAACTCCAGAACAAGCCCCAAATGCAGTTAAGTTAGCCACATAGAAATTCCCATTTTCAGCAGCCAAGATACCAAACAAGGCAGCTGCCAGTCTTTTCCTAAGGCACAAGTTAAGTGGGAATCAGCTTGGAAGCTGCAGTCTATACAGCATATTTGGTCAATCAATTCCCATTAGTGGAGTTACTAATTTCTCAGAGGATATTTTCATTTGGAAGAAATACACCATCATTTGCACCAGACGCAGTACCTACCCTTCCACAAAGACCCATCACCACTATCAGCACACAAAATGAGATGATAATTAAAATCGGGAGCATCTTGATAAGACTGTATTTTATCTTGCCTTTCAAAGTTATGAAAAATGATTTGCATGGGACTTGGAGATTTTAATAGCATCCATCTTTTGGTGGGAATAACTAGATGATTCCCCTTCATGTATCAAAACTAAAGCTTGGGCTTTAGTAACTCATATGTAACTCAGCATAGGCAACTTTCCTATCCCAAATTATAAGTTTACGCAAAGACAAATTTATTTAGACAAGGCATAATTCATTTCCTGTACTTTTCCCTTTTCAAACAAATCCAGTCCAAACCCCTATGCTGGGCTATGCTTCAGGACACTCATTCAAACTGCAGAAACAGACAACTGGCCTCTCAGTTCCAGGAAGATGATGGCTCTCACAAGCTGGGGAGTCCCCTGCATGCCTCCCTCCTTCACTCCAGCTCCCAAACCAGCAGCACTGTGACAACGCTGCTTGCCTTTCTCTTTCCCCAAATGCATAAAAAGGGTTATTTACTATGTCACAACCTCAGGGCTGCCACATATACATGACAAATTCAGTTCTTGTTTCTAATTTCAATTATGACAACTGCAATTTTTGATATGGCAGTCAGCTAGATGCTGTTCCGCTGCTTGCCCAATGCCCAATGGATTGAGAGAAATCCCCAGCTCCTGGACTTCTGGAAGACTTCCACTGTTATCCTTCTGTGCAATCCAAAGATTAGATGAATTTTCAACTCCAGCAGCATCACTCTAATTAGCCAGGACACAAGACAACGTGAGTTTCCTTCATCACCTCAAGCCAAATCTCCAGCTCTCCACGTGGACAACTTGGGAACACACTTATGTGGCTGAAACGCTCGCTTAGCTGCAAGGAGCTGCTCCAGCTGCAGAGTATCAATGAGCCACCCTGGAGGGGACAGCAGAGTCTGTAACAGTGTCAAGACAAGACACAAAATATCCACGGCTCCAATAAAGCAAAGGTGAGTTGCTCATCTGGCTGGTGGAAATGGAGAGGCTCACCTGGAGATGGAAAACCCTCACCTAGAGCCTGAAAAAGTGTCTTTGCTGCCTCAGCTCTGTGTCATCTGGGATTATTTCTCCTTCCACTGCTGGCCCTTACCTTTTTCCAGCCCTACACTCTCCCTCATCTATTTTGCTCTAGCTGCACATTAAGGAAAAAGTTTATGCTTGAACCCAGTTTTTGGAGCACCAGGGGTGCTGCTCAGCGCTCTGCACACCACCAAGTCTCCTGCTCCCTCACACCCTCCTCCCTGCACCCTCCTCCCCCTCTCTCTCAACAGAGACCACATGATTTTGAAACAGACACCCCCATTTCACCATTCCCAAAGCAATCAAACTGTTACAGCCACATTAACTCTTCCAACCCTTTGCCACTGGTAAACCTGTTAAATTCAGTGGGTTTGTGTAACTGGGTTGTAAGTCCAGCTTCCACACAAAAGCAATCACTATGGTATTAGGAAATCAAAGTATATCGTAACTGTTTAAAGGTTTAGTTATCATGTTGAACCATTTAACATCTCCCACAAAGGCAGGAACCTTTGTCAGGATCATACTCAAACAGTACAAAGAGTGGCAGTAAAGCTGTTGAGCAGAATTTACCTCCACACGCTGTATTTTCTTAAGCCACAGAAAAATGGAAACACCAACACTTAGAGAAGCACAGGTGGAGCTGGAGTGCTCCGGCTTCCCTGCACACAGTTGTTTCTTATTTTAAGGAAGCACCTATTTTTTTTACTAGAAAAGCAGGAAATCACTGCATCATTTGGAAGCCTGTCGTAAAAAACTCCTCCCTCCAAGTCCTACAGAAGAACAGCCCTTCCAAAGACACCGGTTGGAGAGCGCTGCTGGGAGATTCTCCAGCCGAAATCCAAACGGGATGTCCTTCTGTGGGTTTAAAATACTAAAAATGTCCTTTCTCAACAGAAGACAGGTCTGTGTGCAGCCTGCCCAGTTCTGATTTCATGTTTTCTCACGGGAGAGCTTGTGCACAGTATTACTGTGAAACATTTCCTCGTAAAGCCGGTTAACTTCCCAAGGAGGCCACACGGCTCAGTGGATATTTAAGGAGCATACAAATCCCCAGCAGACACCTTGATGCCTTGCTGCAGGCAGTTCATGCAGTGCCCAGGCTGGCAGACCTGGCCATTTGTGCCTCGAGACCTTTGTTTCCTTCTCCACAAGATGCACAGAAAAGCTGGGGGACTGCTTGCTGTAACCAGAAAAGAGCAGCTAAATCCAAAAGATGTGGTTATTACACTTGGTAACCTTTTTGGAAAATGCCAGGTTTGTTCTCTGTCAGATTTGTTTTCACACACACACACGTAAATACATATATACAAAAATAATGGAAATACTGAAAGGTGCTTTACCTAAAGAACAAGACAGAAAGGCTACAACGCACAGTAATTATAAAGCCAACAAGAGGCACTGTCTTTTCTGTAATAAAATTCCAGTGAGAATGGTTTTAAATCAGGGGAATGAGCACAAGTGTGTCTACCAGGAGGCTGAGGAATCATGGAAAGACAAAGCTCATGAAGCTCCAACCCGCTGCCAGCTTCCAGACCCACAGAAAAGCTCTCTCCTTCCATTCCCCAAAGCAGCTGGAAGAAATCTGAGCATCCTGAGATCTTCTAGAGAAACGCAGACACCAAACGGGGGATAAGTGAAGTGTTTCTCTGACTGTTATAAGAGGTACCGAGGAATTCGAACAAAAGCGAAACGTCAACGCGGCCCGGCTGACACCGCACAAAGGCCGAGCTGAGGGACCGGCGCCGGGACAGCTGCCGGGGCTGACAGCGCTGCCGGCTCGGACACGTTCCGTCCCGGGGCCGCCGGGCCAGGCCGAGCCCGTGGGCTCCGAGCGCCGGCGGAGCGGGGCCGGCCCCGCTCCAGCCCCGGTTGGGCGGACTGCAGGCCGCGGGCCGGGCCCCGCTGACAGGCTCCTGCCGCACGCCCCCGGCACGGCCCCGGCACGGCCCCGGCACGGCCCCGGCACGGCCCCGGCACACGCGGCACCCCCGGCCCGGG
>JAWWES010000051.1:890121-906552 GCA_035583135.1 Lophotriccus pileatus
CCCGGGACTCCAGCGCCGCTCCGCCGCCTGCGCCGCGCACGTGACCCGCGCGCGCCTGCGCCCGAGCGCGCGGGGCGCGGCGGGGGGGGACACCGGGAGCGGCGGGACGGGCCTGAGGGGACCCCGCCACCGGCACCGGGACCGCCACCGCCCCGAGGGAACCCCGGCACCGCCACCACAACCGGCACCGCCACCGGGACCGCTCCGAGGGGACCCCGGCACTGGCACCGCCGGGACGGGCCTGAGGGGACACCGTCACCGGGACCGCCGGGACGGGCCTGAGGGGACCCCGCCACCGGCACCGCCACCGGGAGCCGCCGAGAGGACCCCCCGCACCGGCACCGCGCGCACCCCGAGAGAGCCCCCGGGGCCGGTGTCTCCCGCGAGGGGACCGGGGGCGGCGGCTGCTTCTGGGAACGGAGACAGTCTTTCCTGGATGAAGTTTAAGAAAGAATAATAATTAAGGCTCTCATAGGAAATTTCCGGGATATGACGTTTTTAATTCGGAGGAATTTTGGTTCAGAGCATTTCGTCCCAAGGTTTCGCACCCGGTGAATATCAATGAATTATACTTTCGTTTTACCACGGGGACATAGGGAAAACGCCAGAGGGACCTGGTACGAACTCAGCAAAAAAAGCTGAATTTTAATTAAACGTCCATTTTTCTGATTAATGAAGAGGTCCAAGGGTCCACAGTCCTCAGTGGGTGATGGTCGATCCCTACAAAGGCCCCTCAGTACACAGGGGTTCACAGCTGAGGGGGTCCCCACAGGACACACAGCCCCCTGGTTTGTCTCATCCTACAACCTTTATTGTGAGAAATGATCAGCTGATATAAAAAGAAGTGGCTGGTTTGGTGCCTGTCATTGCTGGGAGCAAAAAGCTCTCGACAGGCTCTGGTGAAGAAATGAAACACGTGGCAGTTCCTGTTACAGGGTAGGAAAACAATCAGAAGTCCTTTGTGGGAAAAAAACGACTTTGGACCTGCAAAACTGTGTATGGTTCAGTAAGTTGAGCAGGTTCTGAGGCTTGAGAGGGGGTTTCAGGAGAGGGTGTGCAACTGGAGCCACCCCTCTCAGTCCCCCCGACCTTGGCTTCACATGGAATACTGACGGATAAATGACGTGAAAAAAGGACAATGCTTTTATTTTGCAAAACCTTCTAAATACAACAAATCCACATCTCGTTGGCACTATCGCTTGCAGCACAGAAAAAAACCACGCTTTTTATCAATTCACATATAAATGCATTCCATGAAAAACCACCAAAACTAAATAATTACCATCATGGTTAGTATAGGACTTATCTTAATAATTAAATCTGGTTGGTATGTGCAGACCAGCATGCAGATTGCCCGTTTCCTTCCCATGTGCAGCTCTAAAGCTCCTTGCTGCTAGACAGAGAGGAATCCTTTACTCAAGGATTGTTCTGCTCATGCCTTTTTATGTCTTCTGCAGTCTCTGGGACAGGGACCCACCTCTATCACCTTCCCCAACCCCCCATGACCCTCAGAGGTGTCAAAAGAGGAGATGGAGCTCAGTCACAGCGGTAATAAAGAGGAATGTTTGATACTGACTTGCGGAAACAAACCCCAAAACTTACCCAGAGTTTTGAAGCAGGTATGTTTATTCACGGTGCCGGGTGCATGGGGGATAATTCCTCCAATCACACCCCACCATAGCCTTTGTTCAGTTCCTTTTATGCAGTATAGTGTTCCACATGCATTAGTTGTATTAGATATACATTAGTTGTGTTCCATATGCGTTGGCTGTGTCAGCAAATTCCAGAAAAGTGGAAGGGGAATCATTAACAGACACCGCTCCTATAACTCCGCCTTGGAACGCCCCCTTGGGGTCTTCCGGGAGTCTTTGGGGGTCTCTGGATCAAGTAAGAAATCTTCCTCAGCTTGAACTTTTTACCTCTGCTAAGAACTGCTGAGTTGGCACTGTCCAGTTAACTCAAAACTGGTATCATCTCCAGGAGCCTCTTTACCAACCTTCAAGGTCCCTTCTCTTGAGCCTCAAAGCGCCTTATCAAGACTCCAAGGTTTTCTGTTCCCGCTAAAGTCTTCATTATAAAATTAACTCTATCCTGTCTGTAAGTTAGCATAAGCAAGCAAGGCCCTATCCTAATTCTATCTAAAAATTAGCTAGTAAGCAACTAAGGCTACAATCTTGTGTCATTGCTTTATATTTTGATCACCCTTTATCAATACCTCTGATCTAGTGTTTGCCAGAGCATGGATGATTCCCTGGCTTTGCCTCACCCTGCTCCTGGCTTTTGAGTCAGGCTGGAAACTCAAAGAAACTGAGAGAAGATTTCTTTGGTACCCAGGAATTACCTTCCTTCCCCCTTTGTCTTCATTTTTTTTCTCTATTTCAAGAGACCCTTTTTAACCCAGCTGCACCAAACTCCTCCTGCACCCTCAAAGGCATTCCCCACACTGGCACAGAGAGATCAGAGTGCTGCCTCAAAAAAACCCCCATGCTTTCCCTGCTGTTGCTGTGCTTGTCATACAAGATTGTCCTTCAAGATTCTTGGTTTGCCTGGTTTTGTCTACATTATGTATGTTAATACTGGGCACGTCTTGTATACAACAGCAAACAAGTAAAATGCTATTTTCCAAAACTCGACTTCACTGGAAGCACAGTCCTGAGGTATCTCACCAGCATGTGCTCGAGCCATGTAAGTGCTGTGACTCTCTGATCTGGGCTTGAGAGGTCCTACACGGAAAACCTTTCTGTGCCTAATCGCTGATAGGCTTTGCAGCGTGGGGCCTCGGACATCCCTTTCGCACTCTGTAGCCTGCTGCTTCCCATGGCTTTTCCTGAAGCTGCTTCTTACTGTTGGGAAAGAACAGAACCAGCACAATCTCCACATAAATAAAACTAACCCAAATTCTCTCAAAATATCTTTGTCACAAGTGTAAGGAAACAAAGGGATGGTGGAGTTGAAGGGATCCCAGGGTGACAGGAAACAAGCAAGGACCCTTCTGAGGCTTCTCTGCTGAAGAGCAGCAGCTGGAGGAACCCATGTGGCTTTACCATCCTGCATGTTACAGTGAAAGACGTTTGACAGGAGACAGTCAGCTGGCAGCGGGGAGAAGGGAATGACATGACATGGAGGGGGGCAAGAGGGTAGAAACACGGGACAGCTCCAGCACTGCCCCCCGGTGTCCTGCTGCCCACCCACACAGGCATGTCCTGCAGAGCGCTGTGCTGCAGGCTGATCTCCAGAGCTGAGCTTACTGCACAGCCTGGATCCACACTGGAGAACTTAGATATTCCTGGATCTTGCGCAGCCTCTATACACCATAATCAACCCAGGAGGAGCTGTGGCTGCCCCATCCCTGGAGGTGTTCAAGGCCAGCTTGAACGGGGCTTGGAACAACCTAGTCTAGTGGAAGGTGTCCCTGCCCATGGCAGAAGAGACTGGAGCTGAATGATCCTTAAGATCCCTCCCAACCTAAACCATTCTGTGATTCTGTGACTTTTGGAGCAAAATCTGTCCTGTTGTTCTGTTTGTGGAACTCCTTCACGAGTAGACCCTCAGATTGTTTTTGATGCTGAAGCTTTGCTGCAAACCCAATGATACATATTAATAGCATGTCACCTGCAGAGGAGGGCTACCTGCAGCAGAGACAGCTGTCTGAGCTGCTTCATTGCCCACAACAGAACAAAAATGCATTTGATACCATGGCAGTCAAAACTGTAGGTTTATTTACAGGCATTTCATGTGACAGTATTTTCAAAGGACAGGTATGATGCAGGAAAAGTAGGTAGACTCATGACCAGCTTTAGATTTTTCCAAACTTAAATATTATACAATTACTTGATCAAAATAATTTCTTTAACACCAGTACAATGCTCACTTGGAGAGAAGGAATGGAGATCTGTTGCGTTGCAGTCACAGTCACTTCTGAACTGGAATTTTGTTGAACTGTGAGTGTGGTGAGGAAGGGATAGGTGGGCAATTGGCCACAGATGTGATAGACAGGATGGGGGTGCACAGGAGTCGTCCTCTCCTCCTCGACTCTGAGGATATGGAGCCCCAGCTGTGCCGGGAACAGTCCTGGTGGGTGAGAGTCCATGGCTGCTCAGGAACTGTTGTCACACAGGTTGCTGCCCCAGGCAGCAGGGTCAGCTCTGACAGGACAATCTGCACCTGAAAGTGCTGTGGCCACTGGAGAGCCCTTTGTGGACAGCGTGCATCAGTGCTCTGATACTCCTATTCCATCTGCCCTCTGCACAGATGTGCTTCATTTTTAGATGTTTCCCTGCCTCTCCAAAACCAGCTCTGCCTGTCAGATCTCTCCTTTCTCTAGCTAGGTGCAGATTTCACTGAAGTTTAAAAGAAGTTTCCAAAACTGCTGAAAACACCTGGGTGCTACAGGAGCTCTTCCCAGTCCACCTGATTCTTTGCAAAACCTTACAAAACTCTAAGTGTCTTTGATGTTCATAAAAGAGATGCAGCTTTCCTCTCATGGCGTTTACTGAGACGTGACTCCCCTTTCTCTCCAGCCAGTGACCAGGGTCAATCCTGTTGGGTTGGGCAACAGGTGGAAGGAGATGGTCCAGACAGAGGAACCAAGTAGGCACCTGAAGTGTCCAAGCTCCCTTGGCAGCAGCTGAACAGCTGACACTGAATGGGCACTTTCAGACTTGCTGCCCCACTGAAGGACCCTCAGAGAGACACTGGCAGAGCTGCAGGATGCTGCTCATCATCCCTGGAGCCTGGGGACCAGAACCTACTGTCCCACCTACAGCAGCATCTCTCTGCCTTCATCTGCCCCTGACAGCCCCCAGTCCCCTGAGAGATGGAGCAGGACACACTGCTGGAGGTCCTTGCTGGAAGGCAGGAACGCCCTGTGTGCCCAGGGCTGCTCTTCAGCAGGTCCCCATGCCCAGGGGCAGTGGGGGAGCCTGAGTAGCACCACCCTGACAGTCCCAGCAACACCTGCCCTATCCAGAGTGGTGGCCAAGGTGGGCTCCAGCTCTTCTCTGTGCCTGGGCACTGAATGGGACACTGATGGGAACAAAACAGCACAGCCAAGGACCAGAGCATCCTCACCCCCCAGCTGCAGGACGGCAGCACTGGCTTCTGCCTTGCCCCACCTTTCGGCTTTCACCCCCACAATCAGTGCTCGATGCACACAGGAGAGCAGCAGCACCTACAGGCAGCAAGGCAGTTTGTTACCTGTGCCTGTGAGGGGCATCCAGCCCTTGTGAGGAACATGATAAACTGCTCACCCTCAGCAGCAGAGCCTGGCTCCAGTTTATCCCCATGTAAAACCAATGTGCATCAAAGGGGACAATGCAAACCTGGGCAGAGACAAGCCGATCACGTTCCAGATGATATATTGTGGTATTTGGCAAAGGCATCTATTTTTTTAATGTATTTTGTGTTTATTTTGTTCCTTTAAAAATTGTCTTTATTGTTTTTCTCAGTCCCTTTGTATTTTGTGTTCTGAGCTGCTCACTGACAATTCCGTGTCAAAGTTTCAGCACAAATTCTGCTTCAGAGGTGTCGCATGCCTGCAAGGGCCAGGCTGAAATCAGCACAGGGACTCTGCACACACACATCTCTGGAATACAGCTCTTTGTTTCACAATGTCCCTCTCACCTGCAGTGAAGGAAACATCAGGTATTTCTTGGTACCTCACATTAAATTCATCAAGTCTCATCAGAACAGATGGGCTTGAGTACCAGGGACACGAGGTCAATTAGCAGATTAAGGGTTTCCATATCAAATACATCTGTGCTATACTGATGCTGCTCTCAAACAGAGAAAATGGGAAATAATTCAGAATACCTTTACTTCTCTTAGCTGTGACCTGGGGATCGAAGTGCCATCTTCCAATTATTTTCAGTTTTCTCTTTTTTGCAACATAGGCCATGATCCAGCAGAGCACTTTGGAACATGCTTTATTTTAAGATTCTGAATAATTGCTGTGAAATTGTACCTTGGGGCATGTGAATGCCCTTTTGAATCGACCAAAGTCTTTTACTGCCAAACATATACACAGTTTCCAGCATCAGAAGTCGGTGAATTCGGTTAATTAGGATGAATTTCATCTTTCAAAGTGTTTTGTGATATTTCATGCAAAGTATTGCTGTGATGATTGATCACATATTTTGCAGCTGTGCACAGTGAATCTCTTGTGCCAGAGGGGCAGATCTGGTGTGAGACAGACCAGAAACACATAGATCTGCCTCAGTGAGGTTCAGCACACAGAACTGCCTCCTTCCTTTCCTGTGGAGCCTGAAAAGCTCTGCTCCCAGACACGTAAAGCGTTACCAACACTCCAGCTTCACGCAGTGACCAACTCTAGTGCTGAAAACTAAATAAGCAGATTTGATGTCCCTGTGGTGAAGAAAGTCTCTTCTTGGTGGCACAGAACACAACGTCCAGAAGACAATGCTGTGAGGTGCTGCACCCCATCCCAGCCGAGGGCAGGGACTGGAACAGCAAACACCACTGGTGTTGCCATTGGCTGGAGCTGCCATGCTCCTCTCAGGGGCAGCTGTGCATCAGCAGAGCATGAAAACATCTCTGTCCTTACTCAGCCCAACATGGGAGGCTTCACGTAGGATGTTCTGAGATCCACAGCTGGCGAGTGGCAGGAATGATTAGTCTGATTTATCTGCCATGGGGGCCCAACTGCCACAAGGTGACCCACCTGCTCCCCATGTCCAGTGGCCACAAGTGTCAGAAGGTGAGTTACAAACAGATGGGTGTCACAGGGACCCTTGGGAGGAAGGTCAGGCATGACTGGTGTGATCATCAAATCAAGGACCAAGAGAACCATAAGCAGACATACATATATAATATGTACAGTGGCCATAGATGCATTTGCACCATGAAGGAAATCAACAAATTTTAGACTGCAGAAAATGATCAGACTCAGGAATTTCTTAGTGCCAGGTGTCTCTAAGTTGCCAGTAAAAAGAACAGGAAATGTCGAAACATGGGCTGACTGGAGTGGTGCAGCCGTCAGTTGGGGCGTTCTTTTTTCACTTGATTTCAGACACGAAATGCAGAAGCGTTCTTGTATTTTCACTACATGCCGCAGACAGAAAATTATCTCAGTAGTGTTTGGGTTGGTTTGTGCATTTTCTCTCACTCTCTTCAGCTGTTCCAATAGACTCACCAGTACCAAAACCATGGAGCTAGAGTACTGCCATGAATTCAGTCAGCAGAAAATCCCAAGCTTCTCTGTAGGAATGACCCAGTTGAGGCTTTCGGAGTAGACTGAGATAAGGCAGAGGAAGGAAGGCCCTGAACATACCGAAATGCTCTCCATGTGGTTTGCAGTCCGTGGTGTGTGGTTTTCCACAAGTCTGTGGAGTACTGCTAGGATATTTCCAAAAGGTGTCTAAGAAAATTAAGCCCATTACCACTAAGCTCAAATTTACTATGGATGAGGCTGAACCTCTGTAAGAAAATTATTGGGGGGCGTACAAGTTGTTAGAGGAAGAATTTGTTGCAGCTGTAGAAAACCATTGCTCTGATTTTCAAAAGCAGACTACCAGTGAGCCTGAGCAGCAACTGGGTTCAAAATATTTACTGCCAAAATTCAAGGTATGTAGTGATGTGGATACAGGAATTTCCTCAGGAGGCTGCACGCTGGTAAAAATCAGCTGACCCAGATGGAGTATTAAAGGACTCCCCTGATATTCCAGCTGCAGGCACCTACAAACACTGCATTAGGCTGTATTAGATACTGGCTTATACTGGAGGCAAAGAAGGAACTTGGGAAAGACAGGAAAGTTGAAGATAACCGCATCATCATCGACCGTTTTTCCTTTGCTAATGTTCTGAAACTTGGCTTTGGAAAGACTGAAATTATTAGTAAGATTCTGTCAAAAGAAAAGTGTGCTCCCGGCATTCCTGTAACAAGGACTGGGCTGCTTGCAATGCAAATAACTGAAAAATAAAAGAAAACCAAGATCAGGGAGCTGCATGTTGGTGCTGCTGACCTCCCTGGTGCCGTTTGGGGTGGCAAGTGCAGAACGTCTGGGTCAGGCTCCCCCAGGGCTGGGGAAGAGGCCACGTCAGAACATGCACATCACTTGGGTTGGTGTGTGTCAGCCTTGTTCAGAGAAGAGGTGCTACAATATTGTGGCTCCAGCAGCATCTGCACTCCTGGGGTCCTTCAGGCCAATGATGAAATTGTTGGTTCTCCTGGCTCCATGAACTAGGGAGACCACTGGGACTTTATCCACCTGGTGGCCCTTGGCTACAAGAAATTCTATATCTTCTTCAGGAAATTCACCTGTAGGGATTTTAAAAGAGTTTGTAACTGCAATCGATGTTGCCTCTGGTGCAAAGCCCTGTCTAACCCTGCTGGGACCTGGCATGGGGAGGAACCTGTCTGCAGCCCCTTCAGAAGGTTCCAGCCGGGCAAGCCAAGAGTCAAGGGGCCACTGCTTTGTGCTGTGGGGTGTGAGAGGATCTACAAGACCATTTAAGGATGTAGTAGATTCTCCTCTTTGGAAAAAGGGGAAAATACATTGTTGTGAACAAATGTAGTTATTCTTAGAGAACAGAAGGCAATGCCTACTCTTAGTTACAAATAAGAATATTAACAATTTCTAATCAAAATAAAATGCAAGGCAGCTGAAACCAAATGACGGTAAAACAAGTTGTCAAATGATAAACTGTGTGCTAATCCTTCCAACTTGCCATGCACGTATTTCTTAATCTTCCAGGCATCTACCTTAGGCTGCTGCTCCTCTGCTTTTATTTTGTTCATTTGATGGTTCATAATTTCTGTATGAATAGAAGTGCCCGAGGTCGTGGAGCTGTGGGTCCAGCTGGACAAAACTGAGCAGGCACACAGAAACCCCACGGGGATTTCAGCTCTTATACATTGCACATGTGTCTTAACATGTACCTTATTGATGCCAAAATGTCCAAACCCACAAATTAGGACGTTCTGAAGTTTTGAATTTGTTTTCATTACATCCTAGTTTTCAAGTCTGCAGGTCACACCAGATAGACCCCTTTTATATTTTCCTCTGAAATGGGAAAGTTCAGAAATTTTGGCTATTTGGTGTGAAATGAGAACCAAATTTCACTTACGGTTTGCTCTGGTTGGTACCAGGCTGTGTGAAAAACACCAAATAGACCATGTCTTGCAATACCAAGGACAAGAACTGACAGTACAGTCTCAGAGTGCCAGCACTGATGCTGCACTTCCAGCACTGTCAAGCCACAAACCTTGCCATAAGCCTTGTCTTCTCCCCAGTTGCTGGAATTAAGGGACATGGGCTGGAAAGTGAAGGAATATAATTTATGGCAGTGGCAATAAAGTGTAGAAAGCTTTCAGAACCTGTCTGGTCTTTATTTGGGTATCCTCAATGGCATCAGATTGCCAAAATGTTTTAAGGACAGGACAAGGCTGCTACCAGGATGGAGAAGGGACGGAGGGAGGGCTGGGGAGAAGCACAGACTGGTGGCATTGGACAAGCCAGGGAGCATTTCCAGGATGGAGAAGGCATAGCTTAGCAAGGGCTCCAGGCTTTGAAGAAGCTGGATTCTGCTTTTTGTCTTCCCCGAAACCCTCTACAGCCATGGGAACCCTGGAACACGGCGAGCTGTGCTCTGGGCTGCGGCACTTCCATAGCAGCATGCCAAGAAAATCCTACCCTTTCCTAAACACCCTGGATTGGGAGGCTGCACCCCACTCACTGCCCATACTCACTGTCAACCTGCAAAGTGTTGGATTGAAGCTGTGGGTGAAGTCGACCAAGCGACAAACTTTCACTCAGATTCTTGTGAAATGTTAAAACATTTACCAAAACCTGCAAGAGAATAAAATACTCTCAATAACAAAAAAACAGTGGCAAGAATAGGAGAGGCCAACTTCCTAAGCATCCCACAATTTGGTGGCTCCAACATCTGCAGATGCAGCAGGCAAAGAAGATTTTCAACGATTTACCAAACTGCATGCACACACTAAGAGGTCCTTAAAATAGGGCCTGTATGTTGTTGGTGGAAAAGCAGGAAATTTTCAGGATTGCACGGGCTTTTTGTCACATAGTTCCTGCCAAACTAGCAGAGTTGTGTGTCTGGAACATGATGTAATCTGTAAATAAGTGTTTCTTACAGCCAAAAGCTCAGCACATGCCTTCTCCAAACAAAGCACCAGGAAGCAATGCTTGGCTTTGGTTTTGCTCTGAATAATGCTTTCCAAAAGGTAAGGAAACTGAGAGCTGTTCTTGTGCCTTTCTTTTTAGCTAAAAAAAGATGTACATGCAATCAAGCTATTGGCAAGTACTTCCCCTCATTACAAATCATAAATTAAGGGGAAGCTGCCCAATTTATAGCAAGTGTTGGGCAGGTAGAAATTCAGTCAGGAATGCATTAAAAGGAACTTTTCACAGGGAAAAGAACTAAAGGGTGCCAGTTTCCTGAAACTCTCTGAATACAAAGTGTTCCTTTTTTTCTTAATGATCCTTAAGATGAGCTTTGAACAGATATCGAATGACAAAAACCATTACGGATTTTGACAAAATGCTTCTCTTCTATGAGTGGTGCTACCAGGAAAGGTGCAAGAGAAGTAAACTGGTAGCTCTTAAAGATTTGAAACACCAAAAGTGTAGAAGTGGTGGCATCAAAGATTGATCTGGTAACCCTGTGACCACCAGTTTTGACACAGCCTGGGACAATTAGGAGGGGAAAGGCTGCACTGTGGGAGGGGACCATCCTCAGCCCCAAGCTCAGCAGCTACTCTAAAAAGACACAGCACTGACCTGGACGATGCTGCTCAAGGCTCTGTCCCCGTTGTTGGCCCCCAGACACAGGTAGGTCCCACACATGCCCTCAGAAGGCCTCACAATGGTGGGCAGCAGGAAGGACAGGGGCCGTTTCCGAGGCTGAATGAGATTTTGCTGCAGTGGAAGAAAAGACACCCCAAAAATGTCACCAAGCCGACTCTTACAGAGGGAACACGGAGCCAGTCACCCACTTTGAAAGTACCAGCCCAGCAAAGTGGGATGGCTTTACAATACATAAAGTAACACTGAAAGCCACCAGTGCAGGTCTACAATTGTTCCGTTCCAAGACCTGAAGATTTTTTTGCTGCTATATGTTACTTTTTAACCCGCAGAGCAACAATTCATGAATTCATTAAGTGCACACAGTTGCTTAAAGTACATCTGGACTGCAGGGAAAACAGGTAACAGTATCGCTTGGTAAAACCGCATTGTAATGATAACTGATACACGTGGAGCCTTAAGTTTCCTCCTTCAGTGCTCACACAATGAAAAATAGCAGCTTTCTATAGACTATTGTCTCTCAGTTATCAGTAAGGCTCCCTGTTGTGAAGATGAGAATAAAATTGAGAAAAAAAAAAGATGCAGGTAGCCCAAATAAAGAATTTGTCATTACCGGCCTGGAAATGGAGTGGTTCATTGTTTTATTTTGCCAGGAGAAGTCCAACATCTGGCTGTTGAGGAGGATTCCAGAGGGTGTTATGATTCCACTGCCAAAGGGACGATTCAAAGAACTGAAAAGAAACAAAGAAATCTCGTAAAAATCATCCCAGAGATTTTTGTACACCTTGAGGCTTTCAGGGCTCCAACCTTCCATCCCATTCTTGGCTTGATAGACACTCTTTGGTGGTTCTTTAGGGCTGGTTAGATGTGAGGAGTGACAGTTTCTGTGTACTTAGGAGTAGGAACCATGTGGGCCACAGCAGCTCTGTCTCTCCCTGTGTTTAAGGATTCCCCTTGATGTGACGGATCTTCCTCCATGCCCACATCATCCTCAGATTTGGTCATCACTTCTTCCCCAGCAGATTCAGGCCCTTCCAGCCCTGTTTCAGTGTATGAAGGCTATAGGACTGTGCAGAGCAGCACCACACCCCACACCTCCACCCCATTTTCCCCATTGCTTTGTTGCAGGACTAACTGGGACAGAACAGCCAAGCTGCTCCAGGGCTGGTCCCATCCCATCCTGTTGAACCTGCTTTCTTCTCCCTGCTCCCGCTCCCTGAGCACATTGTAGAGGGAAGAAGTAAATCCTTTACCTCACAACTGCGACGATGAAGTCGTCTGGCC
Organism: Lophotriccus pileatus; assembly: GCA_035583135.1. Lineage (NCBI taxonomy): Eukaryota > Metazoa > Chordata > Aves > Passeriformes > Tyrannidae > Lophotriccus > Lophotriccus pileatus. The sequence goes on from JAWWES010000051.1 coordinate 902,187, forward strand.
CCATGATGAGGACCTGGCTGGCAGCGGGGCCGCTCTCCACGGAGAAGTGAGGGATGTGGAGATCAGACGGAAAGGACTGGGAGTCATTAATCAGCTGCCGGAGGGAATTAGCTTCTGATTTACTTCAGCAAGGAGGGAGGGAGAGAAGGAAGCAAGCCATGAGCCTGGGAAGCTGGACATCTCCTGGTCTCTGTGCAGGGTACAGCTACACAGTGTGTGTCCTGCAGTGTTCTCTGAGGGGCTGCACTGGGACAGGAGCTCCTTTGGTCCACCCCATGGAAGGAGACAAGATGGCTCAGTATGCACAGAGAGGCAATGCCATGGACCTTCAAAAGCTCTGCCTACCCATGTTTACCTCCATCAGAAGTAAACCCACCCCCAAAGGACAAGGTGGCACTCCCAGCTGAATGCCAGCCCTCAGGACCAGCTCTAGCCACCAACCATGGCTAAACCCGACTGAGGTGGGAGGCTGGGCTGAAACCCCAGGCCTGGTTTCTTCCACACATCTGGGTGTTCTGCAAGGCACTGACCACTATGGTGGGGCAGGGAGAGAGAGGCAGAAATAGCATTTCTGGCCACACCTATGCCCATGGTCATGGCCGTTTGTCAGACACACCAAGAGGGAAGTTTAGAGGTGTGAGGAAGTGGAAGGAACCCTCAGGTTCAACCTGGATCCAGCAAACCTTTGTGTGAGGACATTCTGTGACCTGTTCCCAGAGCCCTGGGGTATCAGCTGTGATCTTTGTGGAAGAGTGAGCCCTGAGAGGGCACTCAAAGACTGACCTTTCCTCAGTAAAACAGAAAGAGAAAAAGCTCAGGGCACAGCAAACCCAGAAATGATATCAATCACATATCTTGCAACTGTCAGTGTGCCAGTCACCTCAGACCTACCTCACCATCCCTTCTGCTGTGTGAGTGATGGACATGTCACCAGATGGGTCTCCCAGGTTGCTCGCTAGACTCAGGGCTATTTTTAATGTCTAAAGAAAGAAAAGAAGAGGGGAGGGGAGGGGAGGGGAGGGGAGGGGAGGAGAGGAGAGGAGAGGAGAGGTGGAGGTGGAGGTGGAGGTGGAGGTGGAGGGAAAGGAGAGGAAGGAGAGGAGACCAGAGAGGAGGGAATGGAAGGGAAGGTAAAATGTGTTGGGGGAGCTAAGCGTATCCAGAAGTGTTTCTATAATCACAGAATCACAGATTGGTTTGGATGGAAGGGACCTTAAAGACCATCTTGTCCCACCCCCTGCCATGGGCAGGGACTCCTTCCACTAGCCCAGGTTGCTTCAAGCCCCATCCAACCTGGCCTTGGACACTTCCAGGGATGGGGCAGCCACAGCTTCTCTGGGCAACCTGTGCCAGGGCCTCCCCACCCTCACAGGGAAGAATTTCTTCCAAACATACCATCTAACCCTGTCCTCTGTCAGTGGGAAGCCACAAATGGAACATATCTGGCAGGAGCTGACACCCAGTGGTTCAGCTTCATTGCCAGCTGACAGACAGGGTTACCAGGACACCACTTACTTTCTATTTCCATTCCCAACTGGTCACCACAACAGCAGAGACCAGACTGAATCCCAACGGGACAGTGGGTCCTAGGCTCACTATTGCCTCTGGATGCCAGTTCTGCTGGCGCAGCATCAGTGCTGAGCAGAAATGAGCTGTTCTGCTCAGCAGCTGCTACCCAACTCCTATTTGTAAGCCATTCAAAGTGTTTGAGCAGAAAGCATTAGTCCCAGCACACTTCAGGAAATGAAGGCATGAAAGGAGAAAGGGATCTGGTTTCTCAAACATACAGAATCCTGCCTAAGCTAGTTGATTAAATATGGGAAGATGCAATTTCAAAAGATACAGTTTATCCAGCCCTAGGATTACATCATAGCCATAGGAGAGCCAAAAGGCGCGAGGCTCACCAACAAAGCCAGCCCGTGCAGAGCAAAAACACGCTTGACTTTCAGCTTGCACGTCTTGCCACGGTCATTCAAGATTCAAGACAGTCCATTCCCCTGCAGGCAGACAGCGAGGTGTGACTGTGGTTCGGAATGTGCCACAGAGCAACAGCTTCTCCTCGGTTATTTACTGGTGTAGAGTGCAGAACATGAGTAACTTCTGGAGAAGGTGGTGTTTCCATGCAGCAGTCTCCAGACCATCACACCATACAGGGATGTACAAGGGCTCGATGGCCAAGGAAGAGCTCCACTGAAACAAGCAGAGCATGTCTACCCCTTAGGCACAGGTTAAGGACATTTTAACCTGATCCTGGCTGTTCCAGGGCTGGATACTTGTGCTGGCCTAGCACTGAGCCTCAGCCACGTGTTCAGCTGTGTGACCCCAAGTAACCAGGGTTATACATCTCCTGAAGTGACTGCCTTTGATCTGGAGGTTGCTGTTCCAGGATAACCAACAGGTAAAACTCTTGGCCTGATGCAAATGCAGAGCAAATAGACTCATCCAAAGCTTCCTGAGGAGGGCTCAAAATAGCCCAGGTGAGTAAAACTGTGCCTCTGCGAAGGCCTGGCAGTGTATAACACTCTTAGAGTTTTTCTTTTACTTTTTCAGCTTCTGATGAATTTTTCCCATACCAATCTGACCGGGATGGAGTAAGGTTCAGGCTTTATTGTTCGCTGGCTCAGACCTTAACCAGTGCTCTACTGAAACGCTAACTACCGACTTTCTCTCTGCAAGGACTCCTGTTTCCCTCCGCCTGAGGGGAGGGGCTCAAAGGGAGAACTCCTGTTTGGTGGGTTTTTTTCCCTCCTCCTTTCTCTTTCCCTTGGAGGGAGGGTCTCAGTGTGGGGAAGGGGTCAGAGCTCGTCTTCTCGGACGGGGGGCTGGTTTTCTTCTGTCCTGGAGGAAGGTAACTGCTCCAAGAGGCAAAAAGGGCCCGATTGCTCTGGTGGAAGTTTGGTTACAGGGCTGTGGCTTGTTTTTTTCTTGTGTTACCTGTATTTTTTTTGCTTTAATAGAGAACGTTATTTTTCTTCACCGCACCTTTCGACTGGAGCTTCTTAATTTCAAAGTTATAATTACTCAGAGGGAGGCATTGGTGGTTGGTTGTCCCACATCCCGCCCTCCCAATGAAACATTTCTGTCTCATTAAACTGAGACAAGCACCTCCAGCTGTTGTCTTTTTGCTGAGAAATAATAAATTCCAAGCACCTGATGTCCCGCCTGCTACAAGGAGGTGGTTAAATCCTTGACTGAAATTCCCAACTCATCAAGCCCAGTTGTGGATCTGTGAAGCATCTCAGAGCATAACTCTGCTTATGGAGCAAGTGCCAAAGCCATTGTTTGACCTCCTGGGAAGCTGCAATGTTTTGGTAGGGCTGACAGTCCTAAATACTGGAAAAATTCTGGACCACAGATGTCGTGAGGTAGGTAAAAATGTAAATATTTTTTTAAAATATGAAGCGTTGGGTCAGTTCTCCTTGTCATCAGCACGTATAGGCTTTTGCTTGCAGCAGTCGTTGCAGTGCCTTCAGGTGCTCTGGAATGGTCAGGGCCATTGGAGCTAAGAGGTGGGGAACTAGATGGGACCACCCTCAGGTGCTCTGGGGTCATTCCGGAGAGATGACTGCATATGGGCAAAAGCCACAGTTTGTTCTGAAAAAGCTCTGCCTGAACAAGAAAGAGCTCAGCTGAGAAGGAGGCTCCAGCCTCTGCACCTCCCTGAGACAGCAGCAGCACTCAGTTTTACACCTTACAGTCTATTTGCTCCCTCTCCTGTGGGAATTGCCTAGGAACATTTCTGTACAATCAAGGAATAAATAAATTTTTCTCTAGAAGCGCAAGCAATTCAGCCAATTATTGAACCCCTTCTTACCTCTGCTATCCAGTGCAAGTTATTCCCTCTGGATCCTTTACTTGTGATGTTAAAGCCCTTGAGGATGTTCAGTGCTGTGATCAGTGCAGGGCCCGCATGTGGAGGTGGGGGGCTGAAAACAAGGTGACCTGTGCAGGAAAAGAAAAGAGGAATTAAGCTGCTTTTGTCAGATACTGTCCAGTTAGAACACTCTCTGAGCTAGTGTCCTTGAGGACAGGGAAATCTTTCCAGAATCAAGGGGAAATAACAGAAAGCAACATGATTTGAGAAGGATTTCTCAGAACATTCCTGTTGTATCTTGCTCTTTCTTTATGAAGGATTAAAGAAGCCCAAATAGGAATTCTTTTTTAACATCTGAGATTCAGCTCTTATTGGTTGGCTTTTGGTTTCTGGACTGTAGTATGGAAAAATGAAGATAGAATCATAGAATCATGAAATGTTCCGGGTTGGAAGGGACCTTAAAGCTCATTCAACGCCAACCCCCTGCCATGGGCAGGGACACCTTCCACCAGCCCAGGTTGCTCCAAGCCCCGTCCAACCTGGCCTTGGACA
>JAWWES010000051.1:907267-926840 GCA_035583135.1 Lophotriccus pileatus
CTACCTGGATATAAGTTTGGTCTCCTTTTTCCCACACTATTCCTCGATCGGAGTCCATTAATTTCGGATTTGTAATTTAGGGGGGAGGAGCTTAGGTGGAGGAGTTTTTTTTGGGGTTCCCCCCCTGTGGTTTAGTCTCAACAAAACACTTGTGTCCCACTCAAAGGGAGACACTGTAAAACAGGTTTGCAACATTACAGCTGTAAGGAGAGTAAATACAGGGACTGCTAGAAAAGAAAGACATTTTAGAAACTTTTTGCATAAAGTCAGTTTTTTTCCCTTGTAGCTCAAGTTTGGGAACTGTCTTCAGACGTAGGTGCTGGCCTATGATCCAGCTTCTTATGCAGAATGTGGATCATGTGGCATCTTCACACTTTACCACTATCAAAATGCCATTGGTGACTATCATGGGAAAAAACATTTCAAAGTGCTGAAAACCTCCTGAACCCACAATGCTTCACTGTCAGCAGGTAAAAGCAGGAAGCTGCAGAGAAGGACTTTCTGCAGACACCTCAGCACAGCTTTGACTTCAGCTCTTGTTAAACACTGTTGGCACCTCTTTGCCAGGTGAAGCAAACATTTACCTGGAGCTGCGTGACAATGGGACAGAGTTTACCTTGATAGACTGTGTGGATGGGATCCTCCACTGTGACACTGTAATTGGTGAAGTCTTCCTCCACCAAGACTCCACCATAGCTGTGGACCTGCACGAGAGTAAAGCAGCACACACTGAGCAGGCTCGGTCAAGGCTCTCTCTGCTCCTCATACTGCATCAGAGGGACTCACATCTCACTGTCAAACAAACACCACTGAGATGCTTTCATAGCCTTGTTGGCCTGGCTCACCATTCAGCACTGTGGGAAGGCTCTGCAGCTCACCCACCTCAAGGGTGCTGTTATATATAGATCCAGGAGAGAAGGAACCTGGGTGTAGCAGGTGGCCATCACTAGAAATCTCAATTAAAAAAATCACAATTCCCACTCTATTTGAAATTATTTCAGGTGACTGTGGGTCTGCTGTAGCCTTGGTCTTCCTGTAAGACTCATCTAGAGGTACAACTTACCAGGGTTGGTAATTTTCATGAACGCAACAAAGATGGGTGACTCCCTCCACTGTAGGCTTTCTGCTGGTGAGTCATGATGGAGATGAGGTAGGACCATTAGAGGATAGTCAGGCACTGGAAACAGGCTCCCTAGGGCAGTGGTCACAGCCCCAACCCTGCCAGAGCTTATGGAACATTTGGACAACGCTCTCAGGCACATGGTGGAATTGTTGGGGTGTCCTGTGCAGAGCCAAGAGTTGGACTTGATGATCCTTGTAGGTCATGGGCCAACTCCTTTCTTCTGCCCAGGAGAAACCACATAGCCTGGTTAGAGGTTCTGCTGGGGTGAGTTGCTGCTGTAAGTCCTCTGGATTCTCATTCAAAAAAAGGTAGGAACAAACTACCTGTGGTGCTCTGATCTCTAACCCAGCCAGCTTAGCAGCAAAACTCCTTCTCTGGCAGAACTGGATGAGGAAAGCTAATGGAGGGCATGTTGTGGGGCCAGCATGTCAAACCAGCCCAAAGCTGCTAAAGATGTCTCTCCTACTTGAGATCCTCATTTCCTTCCCAGGGAAAAGGCCGGCTGAACCCAGGGGCTGTGCTGAGCCACCAGTGCCTGTGCCAGGAGCTGCTTCCTTGGAGCCCGGCCAGCAGTGGCCAGGGCAGGAGGAGCAGGATGGCACAGAAAGGGGAGAAGCCCTGGTCAGCCACACACTGCAGACACCATCTCAGATTCCCCAGAGAGCACCTTTTTGCACCTGTGCCTGGAAGCAAAGGGTGGGGCGTTTTGGAGCAGTGCTTGATTTCACCACATGGATATCCTCCCTGTGCTGGAACAACAAACACTGTGGGAAGCCAGCATTTTGCTCTGCTGCCAAAGCTGGAATTGTGCACTGAATCCCAGAGCTTGCCAGGGTGTGGCAACACTGGGCCTTGCTCCTTTATAGGGAATTTGTGCTTCCCTGCAGCAGCCCCAGGTCTGGGAAATCTGGTGACAAAGCAAGGTTTAGCTGAGGAGACGCTAACAAGTTTAGGACTTTTCCTGTTCCTCATCCTTCACCTCTGCTGTGGCCCAGGTGAACTGTATATTTCCAAACACAGAGCTCACAAATGTCTAAGGCCTGAGCGGAGTGAACCCATTCCAGATTATTCACCAGATACTGAAGATGCATCACTTGTACCATGGTGGTTGGAAAAAACAGTGCTGCCAACCATCCCGACTGCAGCCACACAGGTATAAAAGTTGTGGGGTTTTTTTTACAGAATAATTACTTTGTTTGTCATTGATATTTTTTCCAGAGCACATCTAACAACAGGAGTTAATCTAGAGCAACGCCACATGGGACCAAGCCTGTCTAATCCTCTGCTCACACAGCTCAGTTTTATTTTTAAACCATCTTCCTAGAGTCTGTATCTTATAGCCCCATTAATGACAACAACAACAACTCGTTTCTCAACAGTGGGGCACTTCTAATTCTGGAGGAAAAGGGGTTGCCACTTAAACTAACACAGCTCAGAGGGGTCTTCAAATTAATTTTTTTTCCTTCAAAAAACAGTCTCTCCTGGTTATAGAGGAATTGGAGGTTTCACTTCTGAGGGCTGTGGGAATGGCCTGTGTGTCACTTACGGCACTGCAGGGACAGGGACAGAAAAGAAAAAGAAGATTCCAGGCATCTGTCCTGATCATTGTGCTGGCCCTTGGCTTATCTCCAGGTTGTCACCTTGAGCAGGTGACACAGCACGTGGCAGCCCCAGCCCGGTAGGAGACAGGGACAGCCCTGGCTCACCTCAGAGATCATCTCCTGGGTCAAGTTTCCGCTGTAGAAGGCTGACACCCCTTCTGCCCCCACCAGCTCCAGGACGGCTGCGAGATCCAGGCGCCGGACGAACGTGCCAGGCAGGAGGGGCTGCCCACCCGGCAGGAACAGCTCCCGGAATCGGTTAGAGTAGTTCAGGTCCTTCAGCTCACTCAGGGCTTTGGCTGCAGGTGAGAAGGGGAAAGACATCCAGAAACAGCAGGGATCAGGAAGGTGCAGGGGACCTGGAGTCACTGTGTACCCACTGGGGATGTTGGGGGCTTCCTGCTGCCTCTGGCCCTATTGCAAAACTAGAGGGAGTCTGGATCGTTGATCCATTGGAGCTGCGAAGGAAACACAAAGAAACCCCAGTACCCTTCCCTGCCTGACCCTGGGTGCTGCCCAGTGTGGGCTGCTCTGACCTGGCTCTGACCAGCCATAGCAAAAGGCTCCTGTTTTGCTGCCACCACGCTCTGACCGTGGCTTATGCCCTGCTCAGCTCCCAATATCATTCACCTCCAAGTCCAAAGAGCCTTGATTTCCCATGAATAACCACCTGTATCCCCAGCTGCCTCACACCCCAGTGTAGTGGCCCTGTGCTGGGTGGTCACCCTTGGCTTCCCATCAGGTACTCACCCAAATCGCGTGTGACGTTAAAGCCATTCTGGGCAACAGAGGCTGCGAGGTCCAGCAGCTCGGACCACGGGAGTCTGCAAAGGACAAGGAGAAACATGCCTTGGGGCTGCACTGGGGCAGGGTGGGGAGGAGCAAGTGCAGGGCTCAGCTCCATGGTCAGGGGCTCTTAAAAGACCAGCCTGTGGGGGCAGCAGTGGCCAAAAGGAGCACTGAACTTTCAGTGGTTGTTTCTTCTTAACAGGATCATCTCAGTGCTCCAGGATGTGCACCAGAGAGGAACGGCAGTATGTGGATGGGGGAAGGGGCATCTCAAGCCAGGCTCTGGCCCTGAGCATGTCATCCAGATCCCTCCCTCTCTATCCCAATAGGGCACTAAGGGCAGCCATTGTTCCTGGGATCCAGCTAAGGAGAGAATAAAAATACACAGACATGCATGGAAATGTGCTGTGCCTGTATCCAAGAGAACATTTATTATCCGTCTCGTTAGACAGACTTTCACTTTGCAGAACACCCTGACCAAGCTCAATTCTTTCTTTTGTACATTAAGTGTCAAAAAATGAACATCTTTTTCAGTACAAGCCTCCAGGTACCCCTCAGCTCATGGTTCTGACTGGTGGCTGAGAACATTATCTGATGGCAAGGCCTTCTTGCTCCCAGCTCCCCAGCGGGGACTCCAGGGCACAGCCTGTGCCAGCCTCATGTCTTACCTGCCATGTAACTGATGTGCCTGGTGCATCCCTTGTATCATGCCTGGCACCCCCACGAGCAGACCTGGCTGTAAAACAGGAAGGACAAAAAAGAAGAGTAGTCTCCTTTCCACGAGGACATAGGACATGGTTCCCAAATGCAAGTCAAGGAGATGCAAGTCATGCTCGCTTTGGAACTATCTGCATAGTTAGGAGAGAGGAAGAGGTCTGTAACAACACAATTAGGGAATAAAAGGAATTTTGGAAGGAAATAGTCAAATTCAATCCTGTTTTCAACCCAGTTTGGTCAGGAGAAATAACTCAGCAGGATGACCTGGGACTATGCTCCTTCTTGGAGCTCTTGTTCTCCTGGTTCTCCCCTGCCAGAGGGACATGCCTCTTTGCTCCCCAAGCCCTGCAGGCATTTTGGGGCTGATAAGGCAGTATTTTCCCTGGATTGCCTATATCTGTAAGGCTCAGGAACTCTGACGGTGAGAGGCCTCCTGTTGCTTTGCCAGGCATCTGCCCCCAGCCTGAGGGTTGCAGGGAGGAGAGCTGGAGACTGCAGCCCTGAAGGGGTGGCTGTGGGACATTGGTCCTCACCTTGGTGTCCTGCTGCAGGTCCCCTTCCAACGGGATGCCCAGGGGAGCCACCTCACGGAAGTCAATCACCCAGCTCCTGTTCTTGCGGATGTCGTGGACCATCATCACCCCACCCCTGCAGCGAGAGGGGGGTCAGGGCTTGGCTCTGGCTGCTCCTGCAACAGCTGCTGCCGTGGAGCCAAAACCAAGGGTGCGGGTGCCACTGGGGCCAGTGTGACAGGTCACTGTGGCAGGTCACCAGCCCCAGTGGGTGTGGGGAGTGCTGCTGTCCTTCCCCAGAGCCAGTGTGGGATGCAGGCAGCCCTGTGCTGAGCTTGGTGAGGTCAGATCAGTCCCTGCCAGTCTGGCCAGGGAGCCACTGGCTCTGTTTCACTGCCAGGTGCGGACAATCTGGGATTTTCTTTCTAATATAAGCAGTTTTGCAACAAAAGAGGGTGTTTGTTTACACCAGCAATGGGTGGTGCAGCTGGAGCAGGTATTAGATGGCCATGGTTTATGCAATGCTGCTGAGCCCCCCTGCAGAGCCAGGAGCATATGGCTCACATGGACGCCACACTGCGGATGAGGGTTGGAAGAAGGCCACCCCTCACTGCCATGCATCCCTGGCAGCTGCCTAGAGCTGGTATCAGACCCCAGTCTCAGAAGCACAGCTTATGGAGGGGAGAACTCGGGCTCTGAAAGCACTGGAACTGAACCTAGGGCAATTACCAGCTCCTGGCACGCTCACGGTGGGGCTCATTATGCCTCTTGAGCCTGGGGCTTCCTGGCAGCCACTATGGCAGACAGAGCTTTTCCATCCCTGAGGGTCTCTGTCCTTCACTGTCCACAAGGTGCACAGTGTCCCTGTCCCTGTGCAGACGAGGACACATCCACCACTTGATGCCAGAGACCTACTACTACACCCTGGACCTCATGCTGCCATGAAGGCATTTCTCAGCTGGAGAGGGACTTTTCACAAGATAGTGACAGGACAAGGGAGAATGGCTTTAAACTGACAGAGAGCAGGGTTATATTAGATATTTGGAAGAAATTCTCCCTGTGAGGGTGGGGAGGCCCTGGCACAGGTGGCCCAGAGAAGCTGCGGTTGCTGGAAAACACTGGAAACGTTTAAGGCCAGGTTGAACAGGGCTTGGAGCAATCTGGGCTAGTGGAAGGTGTCCCTGCCCATGGCAGAGGGATGGAATGAGAAGAGCTTTAAGGTCCCTTCCCATTCCGGGATTCTATGAAACCACTTCCCTGGGGACAAGCGCAGCTGACAGCACAGGGTGAGTGACCGCCACTTACCCTCCGAGGCCCGAGGTGTGGGGGTTGACGATGCCCGCGCAGAGGGCCGAGGCGATGGCCGCGTCTACCGAGGAGCCCTGCCTGGCCAGCACCGCCGTGCCCAGCACCGTGCAGGGCGTGGCGTCCGTCACCACGGCGCCGCGGTGGAAGAGCTGCCAGAAGAGCAGAGCAGTTGTGCCAAGGGACCGGTGCCGGCGCAGCCCAGACCTTCGCTCAGCAATGTGGCACCTGAAGCCTGAGGCCAGTGCCAAGGTCGTGGCTGATCCGCATTTTCAGGTGCCTCCAAATGCTGGTGGGAGCCACACACATCCCTTGGCGCACCACTGCTCCAGGGCAGCTGCGTGCAGCCACACCATCAGCTCAAACAACTCACAGCAGCAGACATGCTAGGCTGCGGAAGCCACAACTCCGTCTCCCACAACCCCAGAGCAGTGTCAGAGTAATCCTCAAGAGCAATGGGTGACCAGTGGGTGCTGTCACTGCGCTGCAGCCAGAGGGCCACTGGGAATGGGAATGCAGCTACAAAGAATGCAGCATCCTCCTTAGTACCATGATTTGCTCTCATCCTTCCCTGGTACCAGCACCAGTGCTGATGCACTCACAGGATGTTTTCAAAGCTTGATTTTAACCAGTGGTACAAAGGTGATGGTGACTATTGGCTGCCCATGACCCTTCCCAGGCTGCAGTACTTGGCAGATATTCTGCAGGAAGATCCAAGCCCACAGCCAATGCTGCCTTTGCTCTGCAGTCGAGCACTGGGCTGTGGAACACATTAGCAGAAGGTTCACTTCTGTTTTCAGTTATTTCCCTGCTTGGTCCTGGATGGATCTTCCAGAGGTGAACCTGGGCATTTATGCCCATAATCAATAAACTCTCTCCAAGTGGACAAGATGCCTGCTGTCTAAGTCAGGATTGTTTTGTGAAAGCACTCACACCAGGCTCAAACCCCAGCTGGAGTCATGGGAGTGGGGATGTCTGTTCCCCACCAGCAGCACCCCCAAACAGCCCCCCCGCACCCTGGCCACGGGGCAGGCACTGAGCCCAGCTGGGCTCTCCAAGCACAACCTCCAGGTGCAGGAAAAGGTTTTTGAGACAATTTGGGGTAGAGACTCAGCACCTAGGGTCTTGCTGACACTGGCTGTGGCTCACCAGCACTCACCCCACCAAACTGTGAACAGGAGGAAAGTTAGGGAGCTTCTCGTATTTTCAGAGCCAAAGCCCAACTGTAAAGCCACTGCTTTGTCTTACCTGTGGGTCCCCAAAATAGATCTGCATGATGAGGGCCACCGTGACGCCTGTGGCGAAGGTCAGGCAGGCGGTGATGATGACAGTCAGCCCATCCTGCCGGCAGCTGCAGTCTCCAGAGAAAGGGTCCTTGCTGGTCTCCTGAAGTGGGGACACGTCCTGGCTTCCCATCTCCGAGGAGGATGAGGGCAGGCGCTGGAGACGCGCAGACTTGAGGAAGGAGTCTGGGTCTTTGTGGGCAGCAGGGAGAAAACAAGTGTGAGTTATTGAGCAAGACAGGACTCTTATTGCAGTGTTTACCCAGCACTAATGTTACACAGAGCCCCTTCCAGCATGGCTATCACCTTCCCTGTTGATCACAGCTCTCAAGAGCCTTTCTGGCTCAGATGCTGCTTTCGGTCATTTTACTGATCCCTTGGTTTAGCTCTAGTTATTCCAAACTGGCTTTCCTGGAGATTGAGGGACAAAAAACCCCTGAATTTTGCTCCATTTCAGTCCATTCATCAGTCATCAGTGATGGGCCCACAGTTACTGCTCTGCTTGAAGAAGTTCTTAGCAATGACTGACAAAGAGGTCTCTCAAATGCAGCAGGACTGAAGAATAGGAAATTAAGATATTAAAAAAAATCCAGCAGCTTTATGTGGAGCTGTATTTCAGCCAAAGCAGCTGAGTAAAACAGAGGCAAAGCAAAACATGGCCTGGGCACAGAAAATACCTCTAGGGAAGCATGGTGAGAGCAGAGAGGGGCAAACCTGCATACTGGAGGCCTCAGGACATTCACCCGCTCTGACGGCAGGAAGGACTCTGCTTTAATTCCTTGCTTCCTCTGGCAGATGAGGCCCACCGTGAAATGAGGCCACTCGCCCCAATGCCCGGCTCCAAGACGGCAAAGCAGTGGAACAGGGGTTTGCTGGGCAGCAAACACAGCTCATCAGGATGAAAAAGTCTCTTTTTTTCTCTGAAAGATGCCTTGAATCTCTGCGAGTGTCAGCTGCCACCTTCACGGCCAGGAGGACACCTGAGCATGCCCTGCCTGTCCCCCATCACTGCTGGGCACACGGAGCCGCCGGGGCAGCTGTGAGGACATGCCCATCCCTGCCAGGCACTGAAAGGACCAAGTGGCTCAGGGAACCATCCAGGGCGCCTGGATGAATCTTTTCATGGGCTGCAGTGCCCTGCACACCTGTGGTGGGAAAAAGAGGAGCACCAAGTGGAAAAGACAAGATGAGAAGCTTGTCCCTCCATACAGGAGATGTTTCCTGGGTTTGGAAAGTGAGAAGGGAGTGAGCAGGAAAGCCCACATTCCCCATCACCCTGCTGCCTCTCTGCCCTGGCAGGTGGTGTCACCCTGGGGTCAGCCAGTCCAGTCCTTGCCATGACATTAACAAGACCTCCTGGGGCCTCTTCGGGAGCCAGGAAGGGAAGTAGTTTTATTTTCAGTGATGCTGCAACCAGGAGGCTCCCCACAGCCAGGGAAGCCCCTCAGAGTGAATTTAATCTCATTCACGCTGTGGTGGTTTAGGGGTGCAACAGGGAAAGGTTCAGCTTTCCCAGACTGTGCCTCTGAGCACTCACTGAGCCCTTCACTGGCTTGTGAGTTGGGCCTCAAGCCTGTGGGCAGAGTGGAAGGACTGGCTGGTGGCCTTGGACGGGGGCCATGACAGGCCTAGCAGGGGATGCCATTGGCGAGGGATGTCACATGTAGCCCATGGCACCTCCGAGCGAGGCCCCAGCCCTACCAGTGGGGCAACAGCAAGGAGTGAGCTGGGCTTCTCTGCCCAGTCCCTCCAGGACACCAGCCCTCTGCTCTGCTCCTACAGGTCTGGTGACAGGCCAGCCCAGCATGAGGGGAGAGGAACACCAGAGAGCAACCACGGGGGAGGGCAGGCCACAGCCCTGCCACCAAGCAGAAGCACCTCCATTCCCCACCACAGACATCTCATGTGGCCCTAGTCACTTAGCCTCTGTGACCACCGGTGCTGCATGGGGACAGCAAGGCCATGGTTTGGGGCCAGGAGCAGCTGGAAGGCTTCAGTCGGGAGCACCTGGGGCCAAGTGCAGCCTGCACGGCCAGTGTGCAGGTGCCCATCCCACCACCAATGCCCACACTTTGAAAGACAAGCCACTTGACTTTAGTGAGGGCTGTGAAGGAGACGTGGCTTCACAGGGGAACCAACGCTTTGGGAAACCGGGGGCACTTCAGCTCTGGAGCAGCTGCAGAGGGGACAGCAGAGAGCAAGACACCCACGGCCTCTGACCCCCAGAGAAGGATAGCCAGCTCCTGCAACATGGTGTTGGACAAGTGTGTTTCCATGTCAGGAGAGCAGGAGCCCCTCCAGCCAACCCACCTGTGGGCACCAGCACAGCCAAAACCATACCGAATTCTGGGTGTGAGACAAGAGGCCTGGTGCTCCTGGAAGAGCTGTTCCCGCACACCTGTATGCAGTGGCTTTATCCCGACGGCACGGGAGGGCACAGGGCAAAAACGGGCAATGGGAGCTTCACCTGCGGGCACAAAGGGTCAGGGCAGAGGGCAAGGGGTGTGAACATGGGCCTGGGGGGTTGGAGGTTGACAGCTGGACTGCAAAGCAACCCCGGGGGACTAAGGGCAATTCTGATGGGAGAAACACGACATGGGGGAGAAATGTTTCTCTCAACTATAGAGGAGGAAGCAATCAGTTAAAAAGAGGCAGAGGGTCTTCTCACGGATTAAAGGATCACCTGGCTTTATTCCAGCCGACCACCAGTGGAGAGATGCCCAAGGAGCATCCCAGGTGGAGGGATGATTCAAGAGCATCCCAGATGGAGGGATGCCGAAGGAGCATCCCAGGAGGCCGTGCCCGAGAGGTCCAGACTGGAAGGCTAGGCTGGCTGTGAGAGAGCTCACTCCAGACTGTCCGAGGGATGCTCGGTGCCGCACGCCTGAATCTCTGCCTGCCTTCCGCGCCAGCTGCTCCCGCAGGGTGACCGCGGGGCTGGGGCACAGGGAGCCCGGGGAGCCCCGCCCGGTGCGCGGAGCCGGGGAGGTTGGAGGGGCCCGGGGGCCGCGGGCGGGCGCTGCCGCCGCCCCTCACCCGTGTCCTGCTCGCCCAGGAACGCGTCCTCCTCCTTGCGGGCGCGGAGGCCGCTCTCGGCCGCGCCGCCCGGCTCCTCCTCGGGCAGCCGCGGGAAGCTGGTGATGCTCATGTAGTCCACGGGAGAGCCGGCGGCCAAGGCCCGCTGCCGGCCCGGCACAGCCTCCGCCGCCGCCGGCACCGCCATCGCTGGGCCGGGGCCCAGCCGAGCGTCCGCGCCCGCTCCGAGGGACCGCTCCCGGGGCCCGCTCCGAGGGACCGCTCCGCGCCGGGGCGGGCGGGCCGCCGGAAGGGGCCGGGCCCAGAGGCGGTTCCTCCCCGCGGGGCCCGCAGGGGCGGCACAGGCGGGACCGGGCCGGGGGCCGGGCGGGGCTGCTCCGAGGGCCCGAGCTCCCCCTCGGCCCTGACCCACAGCGCGGGCAGCAGCCCCGGCCCGCCGGGCCAAGGCCGTTCCCGTTCCGGGCCGAGCCGCTAGGGAGCTGGATCCAAGATTTCTTAGTCCTGCCCCCAGAAGGCTGGAAGAGCTTTCCAACAGACTGCGCGTCGCCGCTTATTGAAAGCAGCCTGTAGCAGGGGGGCTCACATGTGCCATGTCACCCATGACCACGGGGCAAAGGGGGTTCCAACCGCAGGGGGACCATCAGCAAGAGACGCAGTGACATTGCCGCTGAGTGATGTCTCTGCTCTCCCTCAACCTTCCGACGAGGGCTGCCCGTGAAGGCCCTCTGGGGATGAGAGCTGGGGACCGAAATCCCCTCTGCAGAAGAGGTTTGGGTTGGTATGGAGGTAAGCGGCGGGTCCGCAGACTCCTTGACAGAGTACATTGGTCTTGAAGAGTTGAGACCGTACCCGTGAGAGCAGAGAAGTCATGTAGCAAGTTGTTGATGGATAAGGTTGGGAAAGTTAGAAATACACAAAGACAAGATGTGTGCCTTTAAAACGCTGTGTTCATGGTGCAGGATGTAGATTGCTAATAATTACTATGTTGCAAACTATTGAGCTCTCAGGAAAATTAAAGCTTTCTTAGACAAAAGTCACCAATAAAGAGATTTAGTATGCTTTATGTAAGAAATATCCAATCAGCAAGCGACACAGTTGCTGTGCATTCTGTATTAATATTGCTGCCTGCTTTGGAATAAAGGATTCCGTAAAATTCTGTTATGGCACCACTTTGGAGTTGATGTTCCTCTTCGGCCGTTCCCCCGGCAACAGGTTGATGTTTGCAGGTGGGGTTGGCCAGGCTCACCTGCACTGGTGTTTCTCCCTGCTCCTGTGTCCAGCAGCACCGGCACAGGGTCAGGAGGGGCTGAGGCTGCCAGGCAGCAGAGCTGGGCATCACGGAGCCACAACTGGGGCCACAGGACCAGTCATACCTGGGGCAGACCTGAGCTAAAATATTTAATTTACACACACACACACACTTCTTTTGGAAGTTGACCTAAAAAACCCAGTAAAATAACTGGAAGATGGAAGAGGTTGTTTCTTTTCATGGCTCCAAGTTTGTGAAAATTCCTTATCCCCGCAACAACACTGGCCTCTCTCTCAGCTTAGCACACTCTCTTGGCTGTTTGGCCGCTAGGTCTGAAAAATATTTCTAGTGCCCTAATCTATCCTGGACATCTGTTGTTTTGGGAGACAGAGTACATGGAGTGCTGGGCTGTTTGGCTCTGGGCAAGTCACCTGAGAGGTATGTGTCCTACTTTCTCATCCTCCAGCGAGCCAGCTAATACTGCCCAGTCTTAGCTCAGTGCTCCTCAACACAGGGAGATGTAAATCTTCTTTTGCTGTGGCAGTAGTAAGGTTTTGGTTGTGCCTTCATTGGCCTGAGGGCATAATGGCCACTGCCAGTTAGTAACTAAATAAATATGAATAAAAATAGGTTTGTTTGGCTTCTGCAAGCCAGTCTCAGCCTGCTCCACTTTCAGGCATCTCTCCAGTGTCTCCATCCCCAACAGTTGGAGGGGGCCCTTCCCCACCACTGCAGCTCCTCCAGGGCTGGGAGTGTGTCCATACTGCATCCTCCCCCACCCACTGCCTGGCAGAGAATTAACAGACCAACCCAACAGACAAATCCAAACCAATTTGCTGTGCCAGGAGTACCCACCTCAGCCCCTCCAGCTGGTGAGCTGCCACCACCTCGGCCATGTCCCGCTGCCAGCGTGACCAGCCCCATCGCATCTCGTGGTGGCTGGGGGGGGCAGGTCAGACCCCAGTCAGCGAGGGGTAATGTAACTGTATCTGATCACAGGTCACATTCAGTGGGGTTCAGTGGAGCTGCTCCTCTTTGGAGCTGAGGGTCAGCAGACAGGGGCTCCCCCTGAGGAAACTCCTCGAGGCTGAGAGCCCCTCATTGCATGAGGGATTGTGCATTCTGGGGTACCCCTCTGAAATCTTGAGAATTCTTACAGTTGGGTAGTTCCAATTCCATTTGATATAATGAATGTGTATTCAAATGTTGGCCACGCTTTAATTGACTTGTTTGGTTTATCTGCTTTATAAAATAAATTCATTTGAATATATTATTTGTCTCAATTTTATGAGCCTCTGCAACATTTGTGGACAGCAGAATGCCAGTAACTGTGAGCCCAGCCTTTGCAAGCTTAGAAACCAGGCTGTGGAACTGCAGAGGTGCTGACACCCCATGGAGGTGTGTGCTGCCACCCCAACAGGCAACGCTCGCTCCAAGGACAGCCCAAGCACTGCTGAAGGCAAGTGACAGCAGCAGCAATCACTTGCTGGGCCAAACCCCAGGTAACCAGTTTTGGTCATGCTGGTCAGAGCTGCTTTGTGGGTTTAGCTGGGCTTTGGCAGCTGGTGTTGGCAAGACTTGAGATTCCCAGTGGCACAGCCACCCCCCAACAACAAGGTTTCCTCCCTTCAACACTGAAAGTAATCTGCATTCATTTTAACAGATGGTACTCTTGAAGCCCAAAAGAGACCAACAGAAACTTCTCTTCCAGTTCCACACCAGAATACACTTGCTGCTCATGTCCCAATGAGGTTAGGCTGGGGAATACCTTGCTCTCCTTCCTACTGGGGACTGGCTGCTCTTTCGTGAAAGTCAAAGTGATGTTCCTGCAGGTCTGCAGTTAGCAGGGAGCTTCACCGAGCCTGTGGGCGTGCAGCCTCTTCTCTGCACCCTCTTGTCAGCTCCATAAAGATACAGCTCCTGGTGGAACTGTGTCCCGACAGCTGTGGCTCCCACAGCTCAGCTCTCCAGCACAGGAAAGACATTTTTGTCCCCAGGTTGCTGCTGCATGCAAGGATCCCCCACCAGCCATTGGTTCACTCTCCTTCCTGTCAAGGAGAGAGAGGGCAAAGCAAGCTCATTGTGCCAATCCAGGAGTGCTGAGGGCATGTCCCTACTCCCATGGCAGTCCCTACTCCAGTCCTCCTGAGCTCGAGCTCTGCCTCAGCTTGCAGCCACTAGAACTGCAAAGAAGTGCAAAGCGCAAGAAACTCAGCCAGGGAGCACAGGCAAGCGGGGAACAGAGCAAAAGGGCAGGAAAGCAGCTCTGCACATTACAGCAGTGCTCAGATCCCTGCTCCAGACTAGACTGGAGCACTCTGGAATGCAGCAGTGGCTCTGCCATGACTGTGTATCATGGGGCAGGACACCTGCTAAAGGAGCAGAATGGTTTAAACAGGCAATACTTGGCTGAACCTGCTTAATTGAAGCAGAGATCTAAGCATTAGCTACTACTGCCACTACAAATGCTTCTGGCCTCTTCTGAAAGTGCAGGACTTGAGCCTGCAGCACAAGAGATTTGAGAATCCCCAAATTTTTTACCAAAAAAATCAAACTCTGAAAGGAATTCCATGCTCCCACCATTCTACGAAACATCAAAGACCAGAGGATACAGAAGCTGCACAGTGGATTATTCAGGCAACATTTATTAGAGCATTTCAAGTATACAATGGTTTTACTGATGGCTGTGAGCAGCTAAGACGCAGATGCCAGCAGGAAAGGGTGACCTAGAACTAGCAGGCTGTGCAATTCTTGTGGAAAGTTAATGGTTTCAGCTGATAGAAGAGGAAAAGAAAGTAGCATACTAAAAGTTTGAGCAAGTTTGGGGATGGAGAGGAGAAAATCTAGAAGTTATTATTTGAAATCATTTACTTAAATTAGCCACTCACAAGTAGCAGAAGCTGTCTGCTATTGCACTCTTCCCTTGGCATCCCAAGGACCTAAAATAGCCAGGGGTGTTTTTTCCACCAAGAACAGACAGCATTTTCCCTGGTAAGAATGGAGGCCTGCACTGGTAGGCAACTCCAGAGCCCTGGCTCAGCACTTGGAGATTGAGATCCCTGGCTTTGCACACTCCCAGGTGGGAGCCAGGCTGTGGCACTTCCACCAGTGAGGAGGCAAAGCAGACTTGCAGCAAGAGCACACTAAACTATGCACCCCTTACTGTAAGGCAGCTTTAGGTCAGGACTCTTTTTGGGTGCCTGAGCTGTTTAGAAAAGCAAGACCACATGGCCACAAGACTACAAGGTCCTCTGACAAAAACAAGGACTGTGCGTATTTCCCAAGAACGATTTCTGAAAGACACTTCCTTAAAAATATCTTGATGCAGAGACTCCCCTTCGATGCACAAAAAGGGCACAACTAGGGAGGGACTGAGCTATGAAGCAACCAAGCACCTCACAAATCAGAGGCTGTGTTCTCTGCCAGACTTGCAAGTTGATACTTCTGCATTTAACGTAATAGCTGCCTCAATTGTGTCTTAGTCTCCTGCATTTATTAACAAAGAGCAGTCGAATTCAAGAGCTTTAAAAACAAATAAATTCAAACACTAACATTTCACAGGGTATCTCCAGAATTACTGTCCTTCGAGACTATGAAGCTCTGAGGTATATGATAGCAACTTGGTAGTCAGGCTGGCAGAATGCAGTGGAGCTTCCAAGCCTCCTGAATACATCTTGGTTAACCAAATGAATCAATTCTTCCTAGCAAAATTGCTTAAAAATTTGTCTTCAGCAAAAAGCATTTAAAAATTCTGATCGACAGCTGATTTGCAAGAAAAACAAAAAAAAATATTAGAAATGGTTAACAACACAGTCTGTTTAATCAAATCAGATCTGATTACTACAAAAACATGCCAAGAGCAGCCCCCAGCTCATGTCCTGGGTGCTGCCATGCCCTCTGCCCATGTACCTACAACTGCTTTTGAAACACTGTCTAAAGGACAATCATGGAAGACAAGTCAGGATTTAATGACAGATTTCAAACAGAAGTGCATACATACATTAAATTAACAGATTCAACCTTCAGCACACAGGAGTTTGATAGAGTTACTGGCTAGAGTTACAGGAAGTTCCACATGTGAACAGTCTTGAACCACTTCCAAAAATTCCAATGGCTTTTTAGTAGGTCCAATAATTCATGAGTATATAAAACAGAGACAGGCTTCTCCAGCAGAAGAGTTGGGGCTCCTCCAGGCTAATCAGACCTCTGGTATGGAAGGGAACTGGTCTGACTTCCCCACCTTCCACCAGTCCACTAAAGACTAGGATTTATTAAAACTTTCTTGATTTACTGACTACTGATTTAACAGGCAAATGCTGCAGACTGTGTCAATCATAGTGGATGGCAGTGTAGAAGATTATCCAAACAACCTGTGGGGAGGAAAGGAAGTGAAGTTTATCTGGATACCTCTGGAGAGGTTTCATACAGCAAACAAGTTTCAGGCTTTGCTCTCAATAGAGCAGTGAAGGACTGACGACTGGATACCAGCTTTGAGATGGTCTTGGGGAGATCTCAGGATCACCCCATGGCACAAACGGTGGTATCCAACTTGCTTGCCCTCTGGAGTGCCCAGCCTCTCCCCATTAAAATCCCACCACAGCCCCTCCAGTGATTTAGAACACCACCGAACCAAGTGCTGTGATTAGAGACTTGGGTCAGGGGAGTAAGGGAAAACAAAGGCACTCAAAACACCAGTTCAGCTGTAACTAGCTCTAGATGGAACTGCACCAGGATATCTGGGACAGAGGATGGGAAAACATGAAAGTGTTAGATGTAGAAGTACAGCTGCCTGTTCCTACATCCTTTCTTACAGAGAAATCCCAGGCATTGGCACTGTATTTTATAGCCAGTAGCCATCGGATTTTGTGATTTTCTTTCCCAATCAACGTCACTTATTTGATAATGTTAACATAGCTCCTCTCTCACCACCTCTCCTGCCCTCCTTCCAGATCTTTTCCCTCAGAAAGTGCACAAACACAGTTCACTAATCAACTTAAGGAAAGCAAGAGGCATTACCAGAAACAGTGCAAAAGATGTCATGAATCCTTCCTTTGTTAGCTCCCACGTCCCGCCATACTCCTCCTCATCTATCTGCTGGAAGCTACTGAAGTAGAGGTACAGAACACCAGCATTGATCAGGCAGAATCTGGAGGAAAGAGGTTAGGAACTGTCACTGCAGTGATACAGGCTGCAGGTATCCCACATACCATACAGTGAAATATCTTTCATCCACAGGGGGAGCAAAGAGGAACTCTTCCTGCAACGTTTCCCAGGTAGCTCAGTCACTTCCTTGAAAAGCCCCTCCAGGTCAGCTTGCCATAGTATGCCAGGGTGGGATGAAGTTCACCTCATAAGGCACAACCTACTCCTAGTTGAGCTCAACGGGCAGAAGTCAAAAGCTGGAAGTATCCTCCAATCTGCAAACCCGCACGTTTTCCTGTCCTGGAGATCCACAGTCCTGCTCCCACAGATAATTCAATCTCCTTGTGTGTGCTGCTTGATTCTGAGGCTGCTGAGAGGGAAGACTGTTGCTTCCATGCTCAGGGTAACATCCCTGTGAACACCAAACGTGATGGCTTAGAGATGAGAGCCAGGAAGACTCAACAGTGCCCTGAGCCCCAGCACTGGGACCCAACCTGAGCCAGCTCTCAGTGCTCTCCTGTCTGTGCTGACAGTTGGGCTGCAGCAGAGAGAACAAACATGTTCCTGTTTGTCCTTAGATTTGTTTGGCTTTACACCACCCCATCTTAGGGCTGAGGCAGCCTGGAAAGCGACAGGATGGTGTCCTGAAAGGAAGGCTGTATGGGAAGGGTGGTATGAGAACACACACACAGTCAGTGACCAGCTGAGAGCAGCTGCGTGACTGCAACGGCATAGAGAAACCACACACACGCTTCCAGCAGCTTTTAGTTTTCCACAGTAAACCAAATCACTCTTATTAACATATAGCACAGGAATTCTTCTCTCAGGCAACTAGCAAAAGGATAAGAGGATACAATCTTAAGCTGTGCCAGGGGAGGCTTAGGTTGGACATCAGGAAGAGATTCTACACAGAAAGAGTGATTGGACATTGGAATGGGCTGCCCAGGGTGGTGGTGGAGTCACCATTCCTGGAGGTGTTTAAGAAGAGACTGGATGTGGCACTCAGTGCCATGGACTAGTTGACAAAGTGGTGTTGGGCCATAGGTTGGACTTGACCTCAGAGGTCTGTTCCAACCTAGCTGATTCTGTGAATTGGCTGAGGTGCCTGAAAGTGCCTTGTGAATTAATGGATGACTGAGTAAGGACATGCTCACCTACCCCACACCTGTTCCTGGGGGCACTTCAGATTCATTTCTTTGACGCAACTATTGAGTTCCTGCTGGAGCATTAACCCTTCACTTCCTTGGCACAGCCAGGACCACTCAGAAGGAGGGACAAGATGACAAAGGAATTTTCCCTAAGAAAAGCTGTGAGGTTGGAACTTGACTATGAGACCTTGGCCAGGTAGAGATACTCGAAAACGAAGACAGCTCAGAGCAGACCCAGAACCTTCCCAGAGCCCATGTCCAGAGCACAGGGCTGCACTCCCATCTCTGCTATCCCTCAGAGGCTTTCAGGCACGTGTCAGGGTCAAACAGATCTTCAGTTCATAACTCACTGCAGCCTCCAGACACCCATAGGGAGGTGACCCGGCTCCCACATCCTGTGGGGATCCAACGCACATCCCCCCTTTCCAGGCACTGCCTTCCCCCACACCATGGCTGGAAGAGCCGTGTTGGGAAGCGCTGCCTGAGCACTGCCAGTGCCACTCTGCCTGCCTGGGACCTGCAGCCTCTGGGGCTTTGAAGAAACCTTTCCTTTTTCACAAAGAAGCTGCCCCTCTTCTCTGCTGACAGAGCCTCTTCTCCAAGCAGGACTCCTGGCTCAAAGACTAGAACTCCCACACCTCTATAGACTTTCCTTCTTGGGAAATCACACCAGGCACCACACTCACACATGCAGGACACACATCACAAGTCAACTAAAACTCCTGTTCCCTTCTTTTACCCGCTCCCCTTAATAATAACAAAATAAATAATAAATTAAAAAAGCATAAATCAGGCTGAGGAGAAGGAGGCTGATGGACATGTTATGATTTGGATGAATTTCATGGCAACCAACAGCCTGGAATGCAATGCTGGCTGTCAGACACAGCAGGCACAGCAGAGCCTCGAACAGGCTCTGAGTCCAGGCCAAACGTGGGAAAGTACAAGAGACAGGAAACGAAATAAACCTTACACTGCTATTCCCACGAAGCCCTTCAGTGGAACTACTCCCCAGATGATTCCCAAAATAACTGCAATGATCTGCCGGAACCAGTAGATTACATCTAAAAACTCGTCCTGAGGAGATAAAGCACAAGAAAGATTTTGGCATATGTTATGTTTCCCTTTTTCAAAGCATCATGCAATTAACAGGTGAAAATTGAACACACTGAACACTTAGTTCTCCATTCAGAGTATAAGATATTGCATTAGAACAGATAAAAACACTTAGAGCATTGTGTATCCTGGGCTTCTCTGCTTCCAAATTAAACACACAGCTTTGTCCTCTGATGGGTGAACTGCAGAGGTGAACAAGCACCAAGTCTCCTTGTTTTCTAAAGATTCAATAGAAGTTCACTGGAATAAAAGTTTAAAGAGTTGTTTATGCTTTAAGACTGTTACAGCCACTCTCCAGCCAAGCCCTCCCATGCCCATGAGCTCCCAGAACCCAGGGCAGCTCCCAACCCCAGGGTACTTCCCTCCTGTGCCTCCCAAGCAGCAGGGATGTGCTCACTGCTGTTTGTCCAAGGGCCCACACCGCTGCATGACTGCAGCTGGACAGTGCTGGCTCACCCTTCAAATAATAATAATAATAAATATAATGGCCCGCCTTCGCGAACGAAGAGCCGGGGAAGGTCCTTACCCGCATATGCAGACAAGGCCTTCGAGCCT
>JAWWES010000051.1:926861-952842 GCA_035583135.1 Lophotriccus pileatus
TGACCGGGAATCGAACCCGCGGTCTCAAGGGTACCAGCCCTGCGTCTTAACCACTAGACCACCGGGGGCTCCCTACCCTTCAAATAAGATTTACTTAAGCTCACATACCTTTTCCCAGCCTCCCCAAGGCTGGGATTGTCCCACCATCCCCCCAGCCATCAACAGCCTTTGTGATGTTACCGCAGAATGTGCCAGTTGTTTGGCTCCATGTGGAAGACCTGAATCCATGTCAAGTACCGACATTTCCCTTGGTCACTATACTGGCCTTCAGTTCAGCCTTCAGTTCACACCCTACTGCACCAAAACATGGGCACAGCTGTCACTGGCCCCCTGCTGAAATTCCAGCCCCATCTGTCACAGGGGAGGGGCAGGGACAGATGAGCCCCACCAGTTCTGGGAGCAACAGGTAAGGCAAAAGTGACACCGAGTCTGTTCCCCAGGGAGATGCCGAGCAGACCGTGCGCCTTCCCCACACCGAAAAGCAAAGCCAAAGGCAGGGAGCAGAGATCCTGGGACACACGCGGTGCGCCCGAGCCATGCCAGGGACATGGCAGGGGCCGGGCCAGGGCAGGAGCTCAGGGCAGGCCGCACTGCTGGAGGCAGCAGCAGGAGGAAGCACCGAGCAGGAGCACGGCAGCACATGGGAGACACGCACAGGAAAACTGAAAGTAGATTCAGTTTCTAGTTTTCCTGTAGTTACACGAAGTAAATTTTTATTTAGTCCAGGAAGAGTTTAACCCACAAGCCAAATATAACTGAGGTATTTTAAGACAAACGCAGGTCGTGCTTCCTTGGCTCCCCGCCCGTCGGCGCTGCGGGCACCGGCCCGGCAGGGGCTTTACCCGAGCTCGGAGACGGCGGCTCCTCCGACTCCTCCGCTAGACGGAGCCGCCCCGAGGACCCCCCGACCCCCAGGGCCCACCTTGTCGTGCCAGGCTGAGTCGCTGCGCAGCGCTTTGCCCCACACGGAGCCGCGCCCGGCCGCGCCGCCGTTGGCCACCGCGTGGTGCTGCGGGTGCGGCGGCTCGTCCCGGCGCCGCCCGCCGCTCATCCCGCTCGGCCGGACCCGCCCGGACCCTCCTCGGGACTCTCCGCCGGGACCCTCCGCCCGGAACCGGCCCCGGCCCCGCCCGCGCTCCGCCAATGGCGCCGCCGCCCTACGGCGGCCGAGAGCGGCCAAGGGGGTGGGCGGGGCCAGCGCCCGGCTCCGCCTCTGGGGACAGGAAAGGGACAGGGACTGGGAGGGGGACGGGAACGGGAACGGGGCAGGGACAGGGACAGGGACAGGGAAGGGGAACGGGGCAGGGAACGGGGCAGGGAACGGGACAGGGAACGGGACAGGGAACGGGACAGAGACACAGACAGAGACACAGACAGAGACAGAGACAGGGAACGGGGCAGGGACAGGGACGAGGACAGAGAACGGGACAGGGACAGGGAACGGGGCAGGGACAGGGACGAGGACAGGGAACGGGACAGGGACAGGGAACGGGGCAGGGACAGGGAACGCGGAAGGGACAGGGACAGGGAACGGGACAGGGACAGGGGAAGGGGAAGGGACAGGGCTCAGCCTGTCAGGGCCACTCTTCGGCAGAAAGGCCATACAGCAGCCCCCGTGTTGTCCCCAGCCGCTGGGAGGAGAGGGACCTTGGGACCCCTGAAGCACCTGCTGAGCCTGCGAAGGGGCCGCGTGGGGATCCCGGCCAGCCTCACCTCCGGCACACTGTGACCACACCACGCTGTCGGCTCAGGCTCTCAGCCGGGCTTTGGAGACTCCCCAGCTCCTCCCAGGGATGGGCTGGAGGGTGGGGAGCAGGGTAGCTTTCGGGACACACACGGCTGTGCGCTCATTAGCTGCTTATCCCAGCAGACGGTACAGCAGAAAAACGGTGGCTGTGGATCATGTGGAGTTCTAAAGATTTGACTAATTTTTATATTCTTGCCTTCCAAGAGCAGTGGTGCTCGTACCAGTCGCACTCAACATGGGAAAACATATTGAGAATTGTTTTTGAATGGCGTGGGGAGGATATTTGGTTGGGATTGACTCTCTGCTAGCCTCTCCAGGGTGTGGGCAAAATAATCTACTTCCCAATTACTGTTAAATAAAAATCTGTACTATTGACTTCGGCATATGGTCTCATTTGCACCTTAATTGGGGCAGAGGCATCTTTCTAATAATTTTAAAGAACCTGATCATAACATGGCTTGCTGCTGACTCCAACAGGATCTTTTGGGGCAGGCTGACCCTCCCTGGGCTGTGTGGGGTTGGCAGACAAATCCTTGTCCCAGGCCTCAGATCACTTCCAGCCAAGACCATGTAATTTAAATACAGATTATGCAAGATACTTATGGACTTCAAAAGTATCTTGCCCTGCTCCAGCCATCAGGCCTTTGATCACATGTCCAGCCCCTTGGGCATTCGCCTCTTGCCAGAGTCTGGTTCAAGCCAAGGGCCTGACATGGCATTTGCAAGAAGGGACACGCGGGGGGAGTCATCGCTGTATCTCTGGCAGATCCTGTGCCTCTCACCCCACACCACGACAGGGCCAGGTCACACATGTCCTGGCTCCAGCCTTGCTCCTTGGACGCTCCTCAGGTGCCTGGGCTGTGGCAGCCCCACGTACTCTGCACCCTCTGCTCTGCGATGGGCACAAGGGCAGGGGGAGGTGACAA
Organism: Lophotriccus pileatus; assembly: GCA_035583135.1. Classification (NCBI taxonomy): domain Eukaryota; kingdom Metazoa; phylum Chordata; class Aves; order Passeriformes; family Tyrannidae; genus Lophotriccus; species Lophotriccus pileatus. The sequence continues at coordinate 929,535 of JAWWES010000051.1, forward strand.
CTGCAGCTTTTGCAGGTCTCAGGCTGTGTCCTAAGCAGGTGAGGAGTGTCACTGTCCCCAGCTCAGTGCTCCTCCCCCGGGCCACTTCACAGGGATAGAAACATTTGCACAGTGCTGAAACACCCGGATCAGGGAACTGATCTAAAATTCACATGCTGAACAAAATGTCTTGTTTTACTCTATTTCTGTTGCCTGATACACTGGCTGGAGGAAAAAAAAAAAAAGGGCCTTGAAAGGGCCAGAGGAGGCAGGAGAGGTGCCAGAGAGGGTCCTGAGGGTACAAGCAGCCCCCAGTAAGGGGTGGGTGTTGGCAGACACTTGGAAGTGGGGAGCAGGATGACATGGAGAGCCCTGGGCACAGGCAGGGGAAGGCAGGAAGAGCTGGATAGGGCTCAAGGGGACAGCACGAGGTGACCCAGCAGCAGCCCTGTATGCGCACACAGCTGCAGAGGCTGCAAAGCCTGCAAGGAGTTGACATGTCCGTGCTGCCCCTCTCAGCAGCTCAGAGGAACTGGGGCTCAGTGAGGGACAGTGGCCACCCCGGAGTGGCTGGAGGTGAGTCCTGCTCCTGACGGGCTCCTGGGACCGCCTGGACCAAACTGAGGCCAGGATTCTTCTCCAGCACAGAAACCCCCAGGACCGGCCACAGGGTGGCAGCTCGGGACGGCTGACTCCCGGTTCTTTCTTTTCTTTTTTTTGTCTCTTCCCTTACATTTTTATTAAAAAGACAAACCTTTCTGGGGACCCCCTGTGCAGCTCACGGATATGGCAAAGGTTCTGTGCTCTCCCTGGCTCGCCTCTGCCCTGGCACTGCACTCGGCAGCATTTCCAGCCCCATTCCTGCATTTGGCCGGCTCCTGATCCCACTGCCTATCCTTTGAAGGGGCTGCAGCCACGTGCCTGCAGGACTGTGATGAGCCTCAGGGTTGCTGATGGAAAGGAATGGTGAGCAGACCCTGCTGCCCTGGAGAGGTGTCTCAGGATTGGTGCCTTCCTGCCTCGAGAGAAGGGTGGGAACTGCGCACCCCTGTTCCTCTGGGCTCTGGATCCCTGCTTGGGAACAGGGTAGCTCCCTGGCTGTTCTCTGCTCCAGGCCACTTCTTAGAGGGCCTTCGAGGGGCTGTTTTATCGGGTCCTTCTGGGGTCTCGCAATCCGGGGCAGCGGCAGAAGTCAGCGCTGACGCCTGGTCCTTCTGGCCACCGTTCCCTTTGCATAGCCCCAGGGACCATTGGCAGAGGTTTTCAGGCACCTGTGGTGCAGCCTGTGGACACCCTCCGGCCTCTCCACGGATGCCACAGGCCTCTGTCCTCCAGCAGCCCCACGCCTGCCCCAGGGACCCACCCCAGCCACGCCATCGCAGCCAGAGCTGTCCAAACAGCCGTGGGTCCCCGGTTGGTGTCACCCGAGGGTGCCCACGGCTTCTCCAGAGGGGGCATCCCTGTGTCCTCTGGCTGGGATGCGTGGGGGTGCCCATGGGGATGCGCCGGTTCGCAGCACCCCATTGCCAGCCCGCGGGACGGGGGGCACGCGTGGGCCACTCCTTTCGTCTATATAAGGCCGTCCCGCAGACCCGGCCCCGCGGCCGTGGCCCCGCCGCATTCTTCTGCCTTGTATGGGCCGAGCCGGGCCGGGCCGGGGCGGGCCGGGACCCGCTGCCAGCCCGCCCCGCAGAGCCGCGTCCCGCAGAGCCGCGCCGACCGCCCCGCAGCTCCCGCAGTTCCCGCAGCTCCCGCAGCTCCCCGCTCCGGGACAGGTGAGGCGGCTCCGCCGGGGCCCGCCCCGGGACAGGGGGGAGAGGCCACGGCGGGGAGGGGGGTGGCCCGGACGGGATGGAGAGAGCGGGCGGGAAGGAGAGAGCGGGCGGGATGGAGAGAGCGGGCGGGATGGAGCCGGGGGCAGTCTCGGTGGACCGGGCGGGATGGAGCCAGGGAGAGCGGCTGGAGCAGCCCCGACCGTCTCGGCAGAGCGGAGGGAGCAGAGAGAGGCAACTCCGCCGCTCCTTCAGCTCTGCGGTGCTGGAGCTGATGCCGAGGTCAGCCGTGGGACCGGGGTGACTCGGTGGCAGGAGGATTCCCGGCGAGCCCTGCCGGCCACCCTCTGCCTGGGCAGCCTCTTGCCGGGCTCAACAGCCACGTCCCGGCGAGGGCAGGTGAGGATCGTTCCTGAGCCAGGCTCTGGGGAACTGTCCTCAGTGCCCTGGAGCTGGGACATCCCAGCTTCCTCCGCATGGCACAGCTAGAGGAGCAGACCCTGCCGCCCGCGGTTGCACCAGCCTCCTGGTCTGTGAGAATTGTTCCTCTCTGGAACATCTGCTTTTCCACCAAGTCCTTTTGCTGATGACCAGAGCCAAGGTCTAGATGCACGTGTGATGCTCCAGAGATCTCCCCAGCGACCAGGGAGCGATGTCAGGCAATAAACTGCTGTAAGGCAGAAAAACCATATTTAGCTCATTTCCCTCCACCTTAAACACAGAGGGATGTTGGGTTTTTTAGCCTTTCCCATGAAAACTTGGTGTCCTCTTGGCTTCCCTCCCGGCATGCCCTTTTGGTACAAAATGTTTCAACTATGATAAAAGTCAGGGACACTCTAAAACATGGATGTGTAGGAGAAGGCGGCAGCTGGAGCAGCATTCTTTGGAGTGGAACATCCCCAAGTGTCAACAACCACCGCTGCTGACCAAAGATGGTTGTGTTCCTTCAGTTGCTGGAATTTTTTTCCTTTCTCTCTGGCAGGCTCTGTGCACTGTAGGAGGAGTTTGTGGTCACCTCCCCCTCTGAGGCGCTGCGGCCAGATTCCCCTGTTGAGGTGAGCCTTAATTCCCTGGGAAAATAAGAAGCCCTGGTCAGGGCATTTTATGCTGCTGGCCCAAAGCCATGAAGACCTTCAGGCCTGTGGTCCATTTCCCAGCCTCCTGAGCACCAGAAGGTGCTGGGTGTTGGGTCCTTTGCACACTGAGGCTGCCTGTGCACAGGCTTCTTGTGGAGGCTGCAGAACTTGGTCTTTGGAAGGGTTTGTGCGTGCCTCATGGGCACTGTGAGGTCCTGCTCTCTAAACGTGGTGGGAAGGAGCTAGTCCAGAAACATTCTGCTGAACTTGCAGCTGAGCTCTGCAGTTGTGCATGGGCCTGGCCAGGTCCCTGGTGTCTGGTGAGAAGTGAGGGAGGGCTGGGATGAACTCTGCCTCCCAGGGTCACTGCACGCTTTGCTCTGTCTCCTAGCTCCTGCCCTGCTCCTGCCTTGCTGGCATCAGTGCTGGTGACTGTGGCCAGAATGGAGGCATAACCCAGGGCTCAGGTTCTGCTTTCTCTTCACCTCCAAGCTTTCTTTTCCCATCTCTAATAAGGCCATAAAAGGAGCAGAATGGCATCTGCCTTCACTCCTGCAGTGCTGAGTGGACCGGGGACTCCTCATGCAGCTCCTGGAGCCTCTGGCTGGCAGTGTGGCTCTCCTGGCACCAAAACCCATTGCTCGGTGGAGCTGAGCAATGCCACATCCCAAGTGCATCCTGAGCAGGGCTGTGCTGGAGGAAAGGGATAGTTTAACAACAAATCAGGCAGGGAAGATGAGCTGCTGCCGGCTCTTCCTCCAGTGCGACACCCTGATCCGTGTGTCCTGCCGCAAGGCAGGATGTCTGCTCAAAGGCAGTCCCGGTGCTGGGCGAGGTGCCTGCAGATGGCAAAGCTTTACAGGTGGAATGATGCCCTGGCTGCAGCGCTGCCCTGCAGTCTCCTGTGCCAGAGTGAGATGCTGCAAGGCACCACCTCACCCCTGCATCCCTTATGCCACCCTGGGAGAGGGGGTGGCAACTGCTGCCTGTGCGAGGCTGTCAGGGGCTGAGGTGTGGGTGGCTGTGCGTGCTGGAGGGCCAGTGCTTGCCCACCAGTGAACACGGCTGTGTCATGGCCTGCTGGGACTTGCAACCTCTTTTGGGAAGTGGCACTGGGCAGAGATTTAACCACTGTCTCCCTAAGGAGCCATTCTTCAACCTGCAGAGGTGTCCCTTGGGACAGCCCAGTCTGTTGGAATCACTCTTTCCCTCCCTGACCAAAAGCATCCAGCACACCATGCCTCTCACTGCCCAGTGGAGCTGGCTGGAGTGGGTGATATCCCTGCCTGGCTGTGCCAGGTGGCAGCAGGCAGGATGGAGGAGGACGAGGATGGGGATGGGATGGGGCTGCCTGCCCTGGCAGCACTGCCATGTCCCTTTGGCTTGTCCCACCCTCCCCAGCATGGCCAGGAAGCGGCACCAGGATGGAGTTGCTTGTTTGGCTTTTACCAAGGAGGAAACACATGGCAGTTTATATTTCTGATTTCAGATATATTTCTGATTTCTTTCTCTTTAAAACAAAACTATTTACTAATTTCTGAACTCTAAAAGCCAGCCCCATGGTCTCTTGGGTCTGGCTCTCAGGTGGGGGGACACAAGCCTTGTGGTACAGGAGGCTGGGAGATGGTCTTGGCAGGAGCAGTGACAGAAGGACAAGGAAATAAGAGCAGCTGGTAATGGGGTGACTCTGGGATCAGACCAGAACATGGCTTTGTGGTGTCACCTCAGCACTGACCTCCTCAGCTCTGCTGCCCAAGATCTGCAGCTCCTGGGCTGAAGCAGTGCTGGGATGGGGCTTTCAGTGGGGTCAGCAGAAGCAGGACCAGTGTCAGTGGGTTTCCCTCTTGCTGAGGAGGAAGCTGAAGGTTTGGTGGTGCACCATTTATCTGAGCTGAGTCCATGCCAGCATGCAGGGCATCAGGGCTGGGCATTCCCTGAAACACTCTGGGCATGGGGATTTGGGGAATCCCAGAAAGCATGGCCTTGAGGACCAGGGCAGCATGTATAGGAAGTTTCACCCCAGTCAAATCAGACCTCACTGCAGATCCCTTCTGTCTCATGCACAGGAACCACACTGACCCCAAAAAGTCTCTTCCCAAGTCCCAGACAGCCCAAGGAAGCTGTCTAACAGCAGAAGTAGAATGACTGAGCTGGACCTGGGGACTGAGCATCTTTCCAGGGCATATTTTGGGTCAAACAGCAGATTCACGTGCTGTTAAAATCATACTTAATCCCCTTAAGGAGCACCATCTCTCTGGAGAGGTAGTGAGCTGGTTACAGCCGGGGCAGTGTCAATATTTGGATAAGATTAATTCATGTGGTGAGATCAAAACTCCTGCTTATGTCTCTAGTCTTCTGCTAATAATTCTGCTAATAATTTTGTGTGTTTTGAAAGCTGAGCCCAGTGCCGTGGGCCAGCAGCAGAGCTTTTATTGCTGGTTCTGATGGCCTGGTGGAGCTGAGGTGTTGAACTGAGCTTCAGCACTCTGCTGCTGTGGGGTGTCACCCTGGGGATGTCACTGGCACATGGTGGTGCCTGGCAGGGCTGTCCTGCTGCAAAGAGCTTTATGGTGCAGTAGGGGCAGAGGAAGCACTGGGCAGAGATGGGCTGGGGGGCTGAGGTCTACTGGGCACAGGTGGGCTCCCAAGTCCTGTTACTCCCCTTGGCTACCTGGTGACAAATGTCTCTTTCCTGGTGGGCACTGGGAAAGGATGGAGGGTTAAGAGGATGGTGGGATGACTCGATGGCTGCTGTCAGGTGTTGGGTGCCATGCAAGGAAGGGGGCTGAGGGCAGTGTGGATTCCATCCCAGTGCCACAGCCACTGGGGCACACAGGGGAGAAGGGCTGTTTCCTGGGGACTGTTTCCTCCAGGCATGTCCCCTGCAATTAAAGGGCCCTGCTTGGGTCTGGTGATGCTCCTGCAGTGGGATGGGAGTGTTGTCAGCCCTCTTTGAGCTTGGCTGGTCGCCAAGGTGTGTATAACTGCGATTTGGCACTGCCTACTGCCCCTGGAATGTCCTTCCAGCACAGCCCAGCTAGGGGAGCCTGGGGACCACAGAAGGCTGGGGACCAGGCTGGTGGCTGCACCAGCCCCTGCCTCTCCCCCCCTTGAAAGAGTATAGCAGGAGGGAAGGAAGAGAGCTGGAAAGCGGGTCCAGTGTGGGGAGTGATGGGGGAGCTGTCGAAGGGCAGGGGAAGGCTGTTTTGATTCTGCCCTGGTCCGTGCCAGTGCCAGAGTCCTGCTGGAAGGAGTGCTCCCAAAAGGTCCACAGTCCCTCTGGAGCAGCTCTAAGGACCCGGCTGGGAAACAGATCCCACAGCAACCAACCTGGGGTGCTCAGCCCCGCAGGGGTGGTCCTGGCCTGCAGCTCACTGGGGGTCTTGCTTTGGGTTGCTTCACGTGACATGATGTGGCTCCTGAATTGCTCCATCCCAGGGCGGGGCAGGCAGGGGCCCAGGTCCCTGCTGCCCACCAGGCACGGGACACATGGTGCACAGGACTAATATTCTGCTCTTCCTTGTGGAATTCCTTCATAATCCACTAATTTACCATTGCTCCCACAGCTGCTCCCCAAACCAGACGCTGGCCCAGATGAGGAAACTGAGGCCCGAGGCTGTGTGTGAGGGAGGAATGGCTGCAGCAAACATGAGGGCTTGGAGCAGTGATGCTCCCCTGGGCTGACCTCAGGCCAGCCTGTGTCACAGGACCATCCCAGCCTGTCGCACAGGACTGTCCCTCTGCCAAGCTGGGCTTTGCTGGCATCCTGCTGAGTTATGCCTGGCAGGATTCCACTGGAGAAGCCTGAGCATCCTCCTCTCAGTCAGTGTCGGTGGTTGCTGGGCATGCTGAGCACCCCATACAGACACAGTTTGTGTCCCCAGCATCCACAGTGCAGGGTGTCCCAAACACTGACTGCATCCCTCAGCCTGGTAGTGTGGGCATATCACCAGCCCCCTGTTCAGACACCCCGAGGGAGCCTGGGTGCCATCCCAGGGTGGTAGTGGGCTTTGTGCTCTACCCCTGCTCCTGCTGGGGGGTGGAACCCCCACCTTGGAAGGACCAGGTTTTCCTGCCTTGGTGATGCTTGCAGTCCACATGGTGCCTTTGCCATTGCCCACAGTACACACATTGCCCCAGCCATGTCCCCAAAGGTCTGTCTGTCCCACTGCTGCCTCCCCTGGTCTCTCCCTTCTCCTGGCATTCATTAACTGTAACAACAGCACCAGTGCTCAGCGTCCCACAATTCTGGTACCGCCTGGCCACTCTCCCCTACCCTGCAGAGGGGCTGCAGCTCCTTGAGCTCAATGGTCCCCTCTCCCCTCTGCTTCAGGCCTTTCCCAAGGGCTCCCCAGGCCTGCTCCCTGGGCAGGGAGAGCAGCAGCAAGTGGCCTTTGACCCGGCAGGAGGTGGGATGGATGGATGGATGGATGGATGGATGAATGGATGGATGGATGGATGGATGGACGGAAGGAGGGGGATGGGAAGCATCAGTATGTGAGGAATGTGCCCAGAGCAGATAACCCCTTCCTGCTGGGTGGTGGGGCTGCTTCTCTGCCACAACGTGGAGGGTGTGAGGTAAACCCATCAACCCGGGAGCTGGGCTGGGGCCTGGCAGAGCCCCGCCAGGGTGAGGGGAGACTGGAGGGGCATGGCCATGCTCTGCCCAAAATGCCCAGACACCCATCCCCATGGCCCCTGGGACTGACACCCAGAGGGGTGCTGGGCTGGGCATCTCTCCCTGTGCCCATAAGCAAAGGGGACAGGCAACAAGTGGGTGTGGGGGCAGCCTGCCCAGGGGACTCATCAGAGCCCAAGTCTTGCCTGTCCCCACCTTCGACCATGCGACCTCCTTATCCTCCCATTGCCAAACTGTGTGACAGCCAGGGAAACTGAGGCTGTCATGGGATTGGGGCTGCCAGAAGTTTTATGTTCCTGCCCCTGCTCCAGCCTCCTGATGTTCCTGTCCCCAGGTACCCCCCCGGCTGCCAAGATGTCCAGCAAACGTGCCAAAGCCAAGACCACCAAGAAGCGCCCCCAGCGCGCCACCTCCAACGTCTTCGCTATGTTCGACCAGTCGCAGATCCAGGAGTTCAAGGAAGCCTTCAACATGATCGACCAGAACCGTGATGGCTTCATTGACAAGGAGGATCTGCATGACATGCTGGCGTCCCTTGGTGAGGAAGCCCTGCCCTTGCAGCCCCTCTGCCCCCAGCACTTCCTCAGGGGCAGGGGAGCTGCTGGGTGACCTCATACCCACACCCAGTGCTGGAGACTGGCTGTGGTGTGATGCTCCAAAACCTGCAGGGGAATTCTCTGCTGTCACCAGCTGACCACAGAAAGTGCTTTTGTGAGACACCCAAGTGCTGCTCTTACAGCTGTGCTTACCAGAAGAGATGAGACCCTTGGGGCTGGAGAAGCTCTGCCCTGGGAGCAAGCACAAGCTGCAGCCATAGAGTGTTGGAGTCACCTCACCCCAGAATGTCACCTGTGGTTGTCCCCTGTGGGACAAAGCCCTCCTGCTGCTCTCAGCTGGGGTGACAAAGGCTGGTTCCCATGCTGGTGTGACACCTCGACTGGTTGAGACATGCAGGTCATTCCCCACACCCCACCTGGAGCTTGTTCACCTTTGCTGTAGACCGTTGCTCCCTCCTCCTGCTCCCAGCCATACCTTCACTGCTCTTTGGGAGGTCTGTCAATGATTGACCAGGCAGCCAAACCTGTTCTGGAGGTCCTGGCTGGCCCTGGGAGGAATCTCCCTCCTCCCAGTGAGCTGGAGCTCTGGGAGCAGAGAGAGGCCGGTGCTGGGGGCACAAACCTCAACAGAGTAGGTTAAACCATGATGGCAGAGGGGCTGGGGTCATCAGCAGCATGAGGCTCATGTGGGGACATTGCTGCCTCTCTCCTTGGGGGGACTGGGTGTCAGCTGCCAGGGAAGTGGGAAAAACCATGGGTTTCATTTCCAGTAATCCCTAAATTAATTACTGCATCTCCACCAAGGCAGAGCTTGGTTACAGATATGAATTAAAGCATGGAGAGAGATGCTGAGGGGGGAGAACCAGGCACTGCAGAAACCCCCTCCCCGTGTTCACCGAGTGGGTGAACAAGAGCCAGCAAATTAATTTGCAATGAAAAAAAGCCCCGTCCGGCCGAGCACAGGCGCTGGCCTTTGGGATGGGACCTGGGGCAGCGGGGCCCTGCACCCACCCCCCTGCCCGTGTCCCGCAGGGAAGAACCCTACCGATGAGTACCTGGAGGGTATGATGAGCGAGGCGCCGGGGCCCATCAACTTCACCATGTTCCTCACCATGTTCGGGGAGAAGCTGAACGGCACTGACCCGGAGGACGTGATCCGCAACGCCTTTGCCTGCTTCGACGAGGAGGCGTCAGGTACAGCCGGGCCCTGCACGCAGCCCCCGGGGCACGCAGCCAGGGCCAGGGCTGGGCCAAACCGCTGGGGACAGGCCCCAGGCAGCTCCAGAGTGGCAGAGCTGAGCAAGGGTGTCTTCGGGAGAGAGGGGGGGAAGGTACTGCCGCTCAGCCTTCACGTTGTCCCCTGCCAACACTGTCCCCTGCCCTCCCTGCAGGCTTCATCCACGAGGACCATCTGCGTGAACTGCTGACCACCATGGGGGACCGGTTCACTGACGAGGAGGTGGATGAGATGTACCGAGAGGCGCCCATAGACAAGAAGGGCAACTTCAACTATGTGGAATTCACCCGCATCCTGAAGCACGGGGCCAAGGACAAGGACGATTAGAGCCTGGGCCACTCACCCCTTCTGCCTCCTCCTGTGCACTTCCCCCGCCCCTCAGCCACACTTGTTGCCCCACAGCAGTCTCCCCCCATGGGAAACATCTTTCAGGACCAGCACCCCACATCACGAAAAGCTTGGAAGGGACATTCCTGTCACTGTGCCACTGTGTGCCCATCCATCAGCCTCAGCCCTCCCCTCCCATCACCTCTCTCACCCACAGGCTCACCCACTGAGCCCCCCAGCCTGGCTGTGACACCCCCCCTCAGCAGCCATTGACCCCCTCAAACCACTCCACCACTGGTCCCTGGGGCCAGGGGGAGCAGCCCCCACTGGTCTGCAGGGATTTGGGCTCTTCCGAGCCTGAGTGATCCCCATCTCAGGGCCATAACATGGAGGGAAAGCATCTCTCCCCTCTCCTCTCATACTCCCCTCCTTCAGGAAAGAAACCCCACTTTGTTCCTCCTCCCCAGCTGTTTTACTGCTTTAGAGCCTGACACCTGAGGGATTCAGGAGCTGAAGTGGTGTATAAAGCCCGATGGGTGTGATAGAGATGTGCTGTGTGTGGCTCCCTCGTGACCAGTGCCGTGCCGTGCTGCTGCCTGTCAGGTCTGGGAGGTGGGTTTGGGCACTGCGTCTCCCCACCTTGCTGCCATGGTCAGCCAGGGCCCCTTCCAGTGGGACAGCCTGTTTTCAGAGACAAATTTCTCCCAATCTGTGTCAAATCAGCTTGAGCGTCATTTTGTGCCTTTGCTGGTGGGGTGAGAGTCACTCTGCTCGGCCCCAGCACTGGGGTGGGCTGAGAGACACTTGGCAAAGTGCTGGCCATGCTCCCACCAGCTTATCCAGGGTCCTAGGGCTTGGCCACCCTTCTGTGTCACCCTGAGAAGATGGGCAAGAGACAGAGAGTGTAAGAAATGGGGATGGGATTTGCCCCCTTAATTTATGTCCTGACAAGAGTGATTCTGCCTTCCAAAGTTGCTGTCTTAAAGTGCTGCTTGAAGTCAGCCCGTCTCCCTGCCCTGGAGGGAGGGATGAGTTTCCTGCAATTCTTTATTTAAAATGGGGGGAAACGTGATGAGAAACCCATAAAACTGGTGAGGGCACATTGCATGGCAGAGAGGCTCCCAGTGCTGAGAAAGCTTAGATGAGGTCTGTGGAAGCTCCGTGGGTACATGCTGCTGAGATCAGAGGTGTCAGAAACATGCCAGGCCCCAGGTAATGCTCTCACCTGTGAGCTAACCCGTGACTGAAAAGCTTCTCATTGGTCTCAGTCCTTCTATTTTGCAGGCACTGCCAACACCAGGAAAAAGGAACTAATTTAGTCAGGGACACAGAGGTGTGAAGGGCTGAACCTGCTCTCTCCCAGGGAGCTCCCCAGGGACAGGGCTTGTGCTTTGCAGCAGCAGCCCCAGATCAGCCCACGGATGCCAAGCTCCTTTCCTAATTTCATGCTGTACCAGGGAAAAACTACAGTTATCCCACTTCCAGAGCAAACTCCCAGGCTGCTGGGAGGAAGGATGCTTTATAAAATCCTCCTTCCCTGAAATGCCCAGCAGTGAACATCTCCCAGATGTCACTTTGGGGCAGGCAGGCTGATGCTGGGGCTGTGGACAGACTGTCTTCTGGAGGTAGGTGCATACAGGAGGGATGTTCAGCCCCACCGATCCCAGGAGATCACCTTGTGTGACCAGCCCAGGTTCTCGCAGTGCCACGAGTGGGATGGATTTGGTGGCTGGTCCTAGCTGTGGGCACTGCTGGTCCCAGCTGTGGGCACTGCTGGCCCCACCTAGGAGCTGCCACAGGTTCTAGCATGGGGCTCTCAGAAGTGCTGCCTTAAGCAGCTGCCAAAACTGCTGGGTCTGAGCTGCCCCATCACTGGAACAGCCGTGGTGACACCATGTTGAAGGGCGTCCTTCAACCCTGAGGCAGCAAAGCAGAGGAAATTTGTAAGTTGACACTGCAGTACATAAGGGAAGAGTAAATAAACCTGTTCCACTGGCACAGAAGCTGTGGCTGCCCAATCCCTGGAAGTGTCCAAGGCCAGGTTGGACGGGGCTTGGAGCAACCTGGGCTAGTGGAAGGTGTACCTGCCCATGGCAGGGAGTGGAATGAGATGAGCTTTAAGGTCCCTCCCAGCCCAAATCAATCTGGGACTTGATGATTCCATGAAACCCCAAAACTACTTGGGTTCATGTGAACCTCATGCAGTTCAGCCAGGCCAAGTGCAAGGTTGTGCAACGGGGTCAGGGCAATCCCCAGCACCAGCACAGGCTGGGGGCTGGGTGGGTTGAGAGCAGCCCTGGGGAGAGAGACCTGGGGGTCCTCATGGGTGACAAATTGGATGTGATTTGGCCAACTGCACTGGCAGCCCTGAATCAGAACTAAAGTGGGCAGCATGTCGACCTGACCTGACTCATTTCAAAGGTATTAAATAGCATTAAATATTAAAACAACACTTAATTTCAGAAGTGGTTGTTTGGGGCAGGGGAACATCAACTTAAGCAAGTAACCCCACTTTTGGGTCAACCTAAAAGAGCTGTTCACAGTGGAGAAGCGTGTCCTGATGCTCAGAGGGCCCCTTCTGTGTGTCAGTTTGTGCCCACGGCCCCTGAGTCTGTCCCTGGGCACTGCTGAGCAGAGCCTGGCCCTGTCCTTTCTGCACCCTCCCTCCAGGTATTTATCCACACAGATGAGATCCCCCGAGCCTGCTCTGCTCCAGGCCAGACAGTCCCAGCTCTCTCATCCTCTCCTCATGGCAGAGATGCTCCAGTCCCTCCATCACCGTCATGGCCCTGTGCTGGGCTCTCTCCAGTCTGTCCCAGTCTCTCGTACTGGGCAGCCCAGCTCTGGGCCCAGCACTCCAGGGGTGGCCTCAGTGGTGCAGAGCAGAGGGAAGGGTCCCCTCCCTCCAGCAGCTGTGACACTGCTCCCAGTGCAGCCCAGGACACCCTGACCCAGCAGTATTTTTTTTCTCCAGTGCTGTGAACTCCATCCTGGTGTCCCCAGAGCACCACCATGTCCAATGACACAGGTTAGAGGGACATCAGAGAAGCAAAGGTACCTGCTGAGGGGGGGTCTGTTCTGTTCTGTGCTCTCTGGGAAGGACTACAGGAACAGCAGAGCTTCCCTGTGGGAAGGGGCAGGAGGAGATGAAGGGGCTGCGTTGCCCAAACGTGGGGCTCCAGTGCTGGAGCCCAGCTCTCAGGGGAATCCCAGTCCTACTGGGGGAATTCCAGCCTGCAGGGGTCCACTGGCCCTGAGCAGGGACTAGGATCCACTGCTGGCTGCAGTGGCCCCAAGGGCAAGGCAGTAGCAAACAGCCAGTACAGCCCACCACAAATCCACCACAATCCATTTTTTTCCTTGCTAAAAATGAAAATTTAATATCACAAGGTGGGCAAAGGGTGGAGAGAATCCTGACCGAGATGGGTCAGTACCTTGGGAGGCTGCCTGGGGACTCCAGCATCGCCCAAGGGTTCCCAGCATCCCTCTGGGAGTTCCAGCTTCCCCTGGATTTCCAGCATCCCCCCTCAGGCTCTTGCTGGCTGATTGTTGTTCAAATTGCTGAAGTTTAATAGTATTATCATGTCAATGGGCCTGGGCAGGGCTCAGCCTGGAGAAGCTTGTAGTGGGAATGGGCAGGGAGGTGCCCCACAGCCCCTGCCCTGGCCCCTCATCCCAGAGGCTCCTCATTCGTCATCAGCTGGGAGCTCCCTGGCTCCTGTGCCAGGCTGGGCTTGCCCAGGGATTTAGGTTGCTCTCATGCTGCACTCAGACCCCCATGGGATTTTTCCAAAGCTGCTTCCACACTAGCAGTCCAGGGAGCATGGGGAGGTGGGAGGGCCTGAAGGCGCTCCTGGCACTTTCCTGGTTGGCTCAGTTTGGCAGAACACTAATGCAGCCTTTTCCAAAAGGCAGGAGCAAAGGCAGACTGCTTGGAATGATAGTGCTGTTGGGGCACAGTGGCTGACACACTGTTGGGGGTATCCGGGGGGGGTCTGTGGTGTCACCCACCAGGAACTGGCTGCACAGGGAGGAGAGCAGGCAGGAGGAACCCCCCTGCCTGGTGATGGCCCTGGTTCTGAGTGGGCAGGAGCCAGCCTGGTGGGAGAGGACTGGAGGGGCCAGGGGATGCTCCCTGCCCCGGTGTGACCCTGCAGTGGGTGGGATGTGCATCCAGGGCTCCCACCCCTCACTTGTGCTTCACCAGCCTCAGCTCTGTTGGCATTAATGGAGCAAAAGCTGGTTGGGGCACAGTTTTACTCAGGACACAGAAGATTTAGCAGCAACTAAACAAATGCTTTAAGGAATTCCCCCCCCCCCCAATTTAAACCCTTATTGCACCACGCACACTGACCATAAAAGAATGGTTTTTGCAGCTTTTCTCAATACTTGAAGGGATCCCCACCTTTTACCCTGCGAACAGCAGAGGGGGGAGTGAGGTGGAGCCTGGGAGGGGGGAGCTGCTCCAAGACCAACTCCTGCACCAGAGTGATACGGAGCAGGATCTGATGACCTTGAGGTGTTGTGCCCACCAGCACACAGGTCCCTGGGGGATGCACACACATGTGCGGGGCTTGGCTTGGCAAGGACGAGCAATGGAGGGGCAATGGACATCCCAAAAAGCACATCTCCAAGAGGACATCCCCAGGACAGGGGGCTCTGCTGGCAGGCCTCTGGGCTGGCTGCTGGACAGGGTCATCTTGGCTTCCCATAGTGGAACTTCTCAATCACAGGAGCTGGGATGTGGCACCGGTGCTCAGAGCAGCTCTTCTCTCTATCGTTCCCACTGATGAAGATACCATTCCAGGGTGTCTGTGATGGACACATCCCCTCTGGGCTCAGCTGAGCACCTGGAGGAGGGTGATGGGATGACCTAGCCCTGCATCTCAGGAGGGCACAGAGCCATGGTGGGGAAATCCCATGGGAGCCACATCCCAGACCAGCAGCAGGCTTGCATGTAAACAGAGAGATTTGGTCCTGAAAATTCAAAAGGTGACCGTGGACTCTGCTGTGGTGGTGGGGAGGCAGAGGGAGAGCAGAGGCACCCCAGAAGGGCTTCCTTCCAGAGACCTTTCCAAGCCTGATGGCCATGGCATGGTGAGGGTTCCACCCAGTGTCTCCTTGGTCACCACCTTTTCTTGGACACACCTTCCACTGTCATGGGAACAGTGATGTGCTGAGCTTCTGTTCAGATTTCCCATCTAGTAAGACACCAAAGGAACCACTGGTAGTGCCTCATGGCGATCCAAGTCCCCAGGGCTGTCACCCACACCTGCCCCCACAGCTGCTGTCCCAGGGCCTGGCCCTGTCCCCTGCTCACAGACACCAGTAACACACCAGGGCTCAGTGACAGGGTTCAGCCGGGGGGAAGGAGCCTGTGCAGTGCCTTGTGGAGTGTCCCTGGGTGGGCATCCATGAATGGGAGTCCCTGCGTTGGAGTCCCGAGGTGGGTATCCCTGTGAGGGTGTCCCTGTGAGGGTGTCCCTGGGTGGATGTCCCAATGTAGGTAGCTCCAGGTGGATGCCCGTGTGCGGTGTCCCCAGGCAGGTGTCCCCAGGTGGGCGTACCCGGGGGGTGCCCTCGGGTGGGTGCCCCTGTGCGGGTGCAGCTCCCTGTGGGGGTTCCGCAGGGCCGGGCGGGTGCAGGGTCTCCGGGACTCCCTCTCTCCCTCCCCGCTCCCGCCGGGGGCTGTGTCCGAGAGCGGGAGCCGAGCCCCATCCTCTCCCCGGGGTCGTGCGGGCAGGGGTCTGCCGGCGCCAGGTACCGGCCGGGGCTCGGAGGGGCGGGGGGACCCCTGTGCCCGGTGACAGCCGGGGGCGGGCGGGCCGGGGCCGGGGGCGGGGGGCCCGGCGAGTTCCTGCCTCCTCGGGAACAAAGGGAACTCTGTCTCGGCATCTGTCACCGCCGCCCACCCAAAACTTTCCGCCACGCCCGGCCGCCCGGCCGCCCGCCGCCGCGGGACGGCCCCGCACCGGCCCCGGCACCGAGAGCCCGGCGCGGCCCATGCGAGCGCCCAGGCGGCGGCGGCGCGGGGGTGAGCGCAAAGATGGATCCCGGGGGGCGCGGGGGGAGCGGGGCGGCCCCGCGCCTTTGTGCGGGACGGAGCGGGACGGGCCGCGCCGCCGCCTCGGACAGTTTGCCGGAGCGGCGGGCGGGGGATCCCGCCCGCCCCGCGCCCGCCGCAACTTGGCCGGTGGAGTTCGCCCGGCCGGGGGTGCTCGGGGCCGGCGGCGGAGTGCGGGGTGCGAGGCCGCGGCCACTTTGCAGCTCCTCTGTCCCCCCGCGCCCGGGGGGGCCGCGGCTGCCGCTCCCCCGCTTTGTGTCGGCGCCGCGGTACCTGTTGCGGCCGGAGGGGCTGCGGGGCCCGGCCTGCCCCGCACCGCCGAGCCCCCGCACCGCACCCCGAGCCGAGCCGAGCCCCTGGCCCGTGACAGGCGCCCCCGCCTCCATCCCCGCCACACAATGACCCCGCGTGGTTCCTCTCCCACTCTCCAGCTTCGGCCTCTTTCTCCTGCTGAGATTGTTTTTATTTTTAACTTCCCCTCTTCACCGCTCCCCCTCCCCCGCTTTATTTGTTTTTTTGCCCCCTGCGGTGCCCCCCTACTCCCGAGTGCCCCCCGATCCCCGAGTGCCCCGGAGCCACACGCCGGGCTCCCCCGCATTCCGGGGCTCTGTTCGGTGCCGCTGTTGTCCCCCCGGAGCCAGTCGCTTATCTCCCCCCGGGGGTCTCTGCCTCTGGATTTCACCCCGGCCGGGCCCATAGGGGGTGAGACCCCTCCGTTGGAGGGGGTGGGGGATCGGTGGGAGCCCCCCTGCACTCCCCTGGCCGGACACTGCCTGATGCTCCCTTTGGCTCCCTCTCGCCAGGCTTTAGCCAGAAGGGACCTGCAGGCAGCTCCACCATGTCGGACAGTGACCCGGGGGAGGAGGACGGCGCCACGTCCCCTGACCCCCTGCAGTCCAAGAGGAAGAGAAGGGGCAACCTGCCCAAGGAGTCCGTGAAGATCCTGCGAGACTGGCTGTACGAGCACCGTTTCAACGCCTACCCCTCGGAGCAGGAGAAGCTCAGCCTCTCCGGGCAGACCAGCCTCTCTGTGCTGCAGGTAGGAGCCAGGCCCCACCCGCTGGGGACACTGCTGGGAACAATGCTGAGGCCACTGTCACGCTGCATGGGACGGGAGAACCCCAGCAAGGCTCCCAAAGGACTTGGCATGCCGGGACCACTTGCCTCTGAAGGGCGGCAAGCAGATGAGGGAGGGGATTTTGGGGAAGCAAAACCACCTGTATGATAGGGGTCTCTTTTGGGGAGATGTCTGAAGCCCGGGGGACCGGCTCTATGGCAATGCTGCAACACAGAATTTTGGCTGGCCAGAAGATGGAGTGAGGACTGGAGTGGGGACAGGCCGAACAATACCCTGTTATTAGTAAAAGCTGCACAGGTAGGAGGGTTTTGGGGGGTGCTGTTTTATCCTGTTCCCCTGAACACATCCAGCAGAGGCCAGGGTGACCAGCCCCTGCAAACAGGCTGGGCGTGGCCAGGAGTTGGACTTGATGAGCCTCATGGATCCCTTTGAGCTCAACATATTCTGTGATTTTAACCATCCCAGGAGGGAGAGGCTGGGCTAGGCTTTGAGCTCAGGTGCACTGTTAGGTACAGGCTGGCTCACCTGGCCCCAGGTAGAGTGGGAGCATGTGCATCTCCCGTTGTGTTAAGGTGGAGACTCCTGCCCAGGAATCCCTTTGTCCTGCTCCTTGCTGATGTTCTCCTTGTGGCACCATGATGGGTGCCCAGGCAGGAGCTCTGGCCAGCCCTGGGGCTTGTCCTTCCGGCTCTGGTGTGCTCCCTGCAGCTACCTGTCCCTGTGCTCCATGCACAGCCTTGTGTGCCCCGCGCCCTGTTCTCCCTCTCCCAGCCTGGCAGTGAGGAAATGAACGGGAGCTTCGCTCAGTTCTGTGCTCCGAGGGATACAATGGGGTGCAGGGGAGCAGGCAAGGGCCAGTGGGTTTGCAGCTGGGCTCCTCTCCTGGAGCTTCCTCTGCACCTCTGGCTCCCGTCCCTGTGGCTCAGCATAGTCCTAGTCATGCGGCCCCGACACTGGAGTGCAGGCAGGGCTGCCTGCTTTCCCTTTTCCTGGCCAGCAAGGCAAACTTGCTGATTAATTGTAATGTATTTCTGTAAGTGCTGGCTGTGCCACAGGTGTGTGTCCAGAAACTGCTCCCAGGAGAGGCTGGAGCTCCCGGGAGGGCTCGAGGCAGAGTGGTTAGGGAGCAGCAGTGGCTTTGTGGCTGTGAGAATCTGGGCTTGTCCTGTCCCAAGCAGGTATGGCAGTGCCTGGCATTCGGTGTTACCGCAGGGCTTGTGGCACACTGTCTGTGCCCTGAGCCCTGGGGGACCCACAGAGGGGTTGGCACACGTGTGGGCTTACGCTGAGGTGTGGCCTTGCCCTGTGCTGGCTACTGTTTGTCCCCGTGGACCACCACAGCCAGCATGAGGTCCTGAGGGGGCTGTCCTGTACCCCTGGGCAGGGGGTCCCAGCCTGGTGACATTCCCAGGGCCAGCTGATGACTGACACTGGGATTTCAGTCCGTTTGAGGGGGTGCAGCAGGATGCCGTGGGGAAGCTCCATCTGCTGACAGTGGGACACCCCACGGTGTGGCTGTGGGGTTCAATCTGTTGGTGCTGATCTGACCTCTCCAAGAGCCTCTGGAGCACAGGACTCTGCTGCAGCCACTGGCCAACCCCCCCGGGGTCTTTCCTTGTCCATCCCCCTGCCTGCTCCAGTGGCCTGGGGAGCTGGAGCCAGGCACTGGCAGACAGGGAGCAGGAAGACTGGGAAGCCATGTGCCTCCCTTGAAGAAAACTGGGAGGTAAGAAAGCGGCACCTGCTCCCAACAAGGCTTCCCAGACAGCAGCTTTCCAAGCTCATGCCCTGCTGTGGGGACGGATGGGCTTTTCCTCCCTGTGGAGGGGATGCTGCTCTCACAGTGGTCTAACAGACACTGCTCAAAGGGATGGGGTGGTGTGTGCTGGTGGGATGGCCATGGTCTGGTTAAAAAGGGATGGCCATGGTTAAAAAAACAATAAGTTGCAAGTGGTTGTGTGCGCCCATCTCTGTGCTATGTTCCCCAATGAGAATTGAATGCTGGAAGGATTCATTTGGGGGGAGACAGGCAGGGTCTTGGGGAGTTCCCAGCACTGTGGAGTTGGTCAAGCTTTTTGTTGGATGTTCAGCCCTCTGGTTGGAGTTCCCAGTGGTGGATGCCCATGGGATCACAGGATCAATTCAAGGAGACCCAGCTAAGGCTTGTGAGGGAGGGGGTTTGGAAGGAGAAAGGAAGTAAGACTGGTGTGTTTGAGAGTTTTAGTGCCAAATATTTTCTTAAAGACAGAAAAAGGACAACTGAAATCTTGCTGTGATTGAAGTTGTGGCAAGTTCTCTCTCCTTGAGGGAAATATTTCCCATAGATGTTGATTTAGAGAAGATCAGACATTTTCCCCCCTGATTTATTCTCTTCTGTTTCCTAGGAAGAAGGCAGTGATTTTAATGTAGCATTTTATATAAAGATGCTGAAACAATCCATGGCTGAGGCTGAATTGATGGCAGCTAGGTTCTGAAGAGCTACCAGAGGAGCAGTCTCTGTGGTGTGCAAATGTTTGGAAGAGCCTTTGCCTTGAGCTGTGACCCTGCCCGTGGGCAGGAGGCACGGGAAGGTGTCTGTGCCGCCACAGTCCCGGCCCTGTTAGGGGGTGAGGGGCTGCAGCTCCATCAGCTGATGGTTTCCAGGGTTTCCATCCGCGCAGCCTCAGCTTTCCTGTCCAGGTCGCAGCACGTTGGCACTGGCATCAGTGTGGAAACGTGGCTGGACGCGACAAGCTCCTGAATGGGTCACCCAGAGAAGGGAAAGCTGTACCCAGCCTGGGACCTGCAGGACGGGCTCCAAGCTGGCTCTGTGCAGTGCCAAGTCCTCTGGCTGGGGGGGATGGCAGGAGCTGTGCCCACTTCACCTGCCTGCACCTGGGCACAGGCAGGGGCCAGGACTCTCGGGCTGTGCTGTGGGGGTTAGCACTGAGCCCATCCTTCCCTGGGGGGCAGCTCTGCTCAGGAGCCACTGCAGCTCCCGTGACTCCACGCAGTAGTGCTGTGGCTCGTGGGGTGGCTGGGCCCCAAGGCTGCCCAGGCTGTGCTGCAATGGAGAGAAGGTGCCAGTGGTGCCGTGGGGGCACAGTCCCTGCAGGGTGGGCTGGCAGGGGAGCGTTGCACCATGGGCAGCCGGTACAGGGTGCAGGGAGGAAGGGGCTGCCCGGGATGGTGGTGGCAGGCAGGAAACAGCCGGTGTTGGGGTTTTCGTGGGTGCCAGCAGTAGTTCTGCCTCTTTGGAGCCTCATGGGAAGGAGGTGCTGAGCTGAGGGGGACCTGTGGTAGTTGGGGTGTGTGGGAGCTGTTTGCTGGGTCTGGGGGAGCTGCTTCTGGCTTGCCTTGGGGCTGCAGCCCCCCCGCCAGAGCTGTGCCCATGTGGCAGCCCCAGGCTGACCCCACTGTGTTCCTCTCTCCTCCCAGATCTGCAACTGGTTCATCAATGCCCGGAGGCGGCTGCTCCCGGACATGCTGCGCAAGGACGGGAAGGACCCCAACCAGTTCACCATCTCCCGCCGAGGGGGCAAAGCTGGTGACGTGGCCCTGCCACGGGGGACCGGCTCTGGGGTGCTGGTGGTCCCTCCCGTGGGGGCCTCCAAGGTGCTGTCGATGTCGGTGTGCCCGCAGGTACTGTGCCACCCCGCCCAGGCGCTGGCTGTGGTGAGCACCCACAGCTCTGAGTGGGAGAAGCCCCCCGGGCCACGAGCGGAGCTGGACCCTGTCCCCAAAGCACCAGTGGGTGCCACCAGCAGCACCCTCACCCTGCTGGCGCGGGCCGAGGCCGCCAGCCCCACCCCTGGACTCTTCAACACGCCACCCCCCACCCCGCCCGAGCTCTTCGGCGATGACTTCAGCAGCTTCCAGCTGCTGGTGGAGGTGGCTCTGCAGAAGGCAGCCGAGCTGGAGCGGCAGCGTCAGAGCGGGCAGCTGCCCCTGTCCCCCAACTCCGAGCCCCCAGGAGCCTCCAAATAACCCCTGGGCCGGGTTCCACAGGCTGCCCTTCCCTGGGGGTGCCTGACTCTCCTGGCCTTGTGCACCTCCAACCAGCCCATCCCAGAAGTGGACTCTGGCCTCCCAGGGGTCTCTGGTCTCTCTTGTCAGCCAAGGGGGGGGAGAAGAAGGACTGTCCTTCCTCTGGGAGATGTGCTGACTGCTGAGGGTGGTGCCCCAGGTGACAGTTGTGACCAGACCTTTGCAGCAGTGCTGACCTGTCCCTGCCACGCTGCCGGAGCTGTCGCTGTGGAGCTCCCCTGGAAAACCTGCTGAGTTCTTCCTCTCTCCTGCAAACAAGGGTCCAGCCAGCACCATTTTTTCAGGAAGAGAAAGAGAGAACCTATTTTTTTAAGTGTTGATGTTTATTTTAAGGACTATGGATGAAAAGCTTTTTCTCCCAAATCTCCGATCTCTTCCCCTTCCCCCCTTTTTTTTTTCCTTTTGTTTGGGGGGGCCCTTTCTGATTCCTGGTCCTGACCAGGAGCCCTGCCTTGCCCAGGGAAGGGTAAAGTACAGATGAACTGGAAACGTGGAGTCTCTGGCATTTTATCACATGGAAAAAATGGGACACTCCTCTTCCATTTTAGGGTATTCTGGGTGCTCTCAGTAGAAATCTCTGTGGTGCTGTTTAGCAAGTGTTTCGTTGAAACATTTTCCCTTTAATTGTGATTTATTACATGATTTTTTTTTTTTTTTCATCTGTAAGCATTTCCACAACTTCCCCGTGTTTCCCTTGAGTTCCTGCTGAATGTGTGCACGTCGTGTCCAGCGCAGTAAGTGCATTCCCAGGCCTGCAAGGTGCTGGCAGCAGGCTGAGCATAGCTGAGACTGGGAATTTTGTACCAACTTCTTTTTCTTTTCTTTATTTCTTTTGTTTGTTTGTTTGTTTTTTGTTGTTTTTTTTTTTTAACCTTTGGAAAGGGCGTGTTGTGGGCACAGCCAGTGCGTTCAGTGAGTGCAGCCCGGAGCTCCTGGGAAGCAGCGATGCCCCTCATGAGCCAAGTGCTGATGAGCTGCACTGGGAAGGCTGAGGATGGATTTGTTGCTCCCCGCCCCCTCCCTCCCGTTCTCGCTCTCCGAGTGTGGCTGTGCCGTGCTGGGGACCTCTAGTGACAAACCGGTGCCTGCTGGGAGCTGCGGGCCCCACCCAGCATGGCCTGGGGTGGCTTCTGGGCTCTGGGGCAGCTCCTGGCTCGCATCTCTTGCTGTGCCTGGGTGCTGTGCTGGTCCCAGGGCCCAGGCATTGCTGGTTCCTTCAAGCTGTGAGTCAGTAGTGCTGTGTCTGCGCTGCGCTACCTGTCCCCAGGAGCACTAGTCACAGGTCATCAGCCTGATGAGTCGGATGGCTAGAGCTGGAAAGGGCTGCAGGACCTGGTGCTGTGTAGTGTCTGGAGCCAGTGGTGCTGGGGGAGCAGCACTGGGGGTGATGGAGCTGGAAGGGAAGAGCACTGATTTGGGGGACTGGTGTTCCCACCCCCTGTTTCTTCAGAAAGAAGGTGCCATGGGAGAGGGGATCCTGAGTGCTGGTGGGGGCTGTTGGAAGGCTTCCCAAGGTGTCACCTTGGCCACATGCAGTGCTGGGATGGCTCTGGCTCCAGCACCGGACAGAGGGTACCACATTAGGTGAGTGGTGCCCATTATGTGCCTGTGGCCATCCCTTTCCTCACCCCCAGCCTTTGCCCTCGGTCTCCTTTTTGGGGAAACCCCTGAATTTTGGCTTCCTCCCTTGTTTCTGGGTAGCCTTTCACCCCTTCACCCCCCTGCAGCTCTGTCCCTCAACCCAGGGAGGGAGAGGCTTTTTGGCCTCCTCCCCCTGGTCTTGCCCCAGTCAAACCAAGATGGTTTCCTTCCCCCAGGGCTGTGCCTGTGCCAGAGGCTGGTGCTGCTGCTGTGGGATGGACCAGGAAGAGTGGGGAGAGCAGGGATTATTGGAATGAAATTTATGGAGGAACAAAACCCCCTACTGTAAATATCTTTCTGTTTGTTTTTCATTTGTCAAATAAAAGGTTTTTTAGTTTTGGTTGATTTTTTTTTAAATATGAGCTGTGTGTCAGACTGGATTGTGTCATTTGTGAGTACCTCACTTGATCCTCCACCCCCATCAGTTCCCCCCCACACATCCTGACACTCAGCCAAAGGACCTTTGGAGCTGGAACACTGATGGGCGTGGGAATATGGGCCAGCACCTGGCACAGCTTTGTGCCCATCCCACTGTCACGTGGATTCACGTCCTGCTCACTTCCCACAGGGTCTGATCCCGCTATCGGAAGCTGGGAAGCATTTGGCAGCAGCAGAAGTTGGTGTGTTTGTGTCTTCCCTCCTCCTGGTCAGCAGGGACAGGTAAACCAGCACAGCTCAGGGGGCAGGAGCCCTAGGTGGGAGGTGGGGGTCTCGCAGAGCAGCAGCTCCCACCAGCTCTGCCACAGCAGGCAGGGAACAGACCACAGGTTCTGCACTGCTGCCACATCAGAGATCCTGAGCTGGAAGGGCTCCTTGAATCCATCTCCTGGCCCTGCACAGACACCCCAACAATCCCACTCTATCCCTGAGAGTGTTGTCCAAACCCTCCTGGCGCTCTGGCAGCCTTGGGGC
>JAWWES010000051.1:952942-965521 GCA_035583135.1 Lophotriccus pileatus
CACAGACACCCCAACAATCCCACTCTATCCCTGAGAGTGTTGTCCAAACCCTCCTGGCGCTCTGGCAGCCTTGGGGCTGTGCCCACTGCCCTGGGGAGCCTGTTCAGTGCCAACCACCCTCTGGGGGAAGGACCTGCCTGAGATCCTGCCCTGACACAGCTCCAGCCATTCCCTGGGTCCTGTTCTCTGTGTTGGGGCTGTGACACGTCAGCAGCACAGGCACTGCAGCAGGGGGGGCTCAGGGTGCCCCAGGAGTCACCAACCCTGCACACACAGGACTGCACTCCGTGCCAGCTCCACGCCCTGCAAGAGGTCCCTGCTCCCTGCCATGGTGGGGTGCAGTAGGTGCTGGCCCCAGCCCTTGCAGCCCCCTCAATGCACGGTCCCTGGGCAGGGATGGAGGCACCAGGCCTACAGCCAGGCCTTGCTCCTGCAGCTCCAGGGAACCCCTGGGCCACCAGGGTGTCAGGAATAGCACCAGGACGTCCCCCACCCTCCACGGTTTGCTGGTGCTCTGTGCTTGTGAGGGATGTGGGATGGGGCACGTTCCCATGGGGAAGGGGGGGTTGGAGCCAGGACTCAGCCAGGGCAGGGTCTGCCAGCCCACCGCAGAGGTCTGCAGAGTGACAGAGGGCCATAGCTGGGTGAGACACAGCCGGTGCCCCCCAGCTCTGCCGCCCTTCCAGCGGCCTCAAGCAGCACCTCAGGGCTCCTGAGCTGCACAGAGCTGCCTTTCCCACCCTCCAGGCCGCGGGGACGCCCGCGCGGGACAGGCAGAGCCTCGGGGAGCGGCATCCACCACCATGGGGATGGGACCCCTGGCCCCAGCAGGTGGCTCAGGCCTCGGGCCCCCCTCCCTGGCAGCCGCACCCGCATTGTCGGGGCTGTGCCCCAGAGCAGCGGGGACAGCCGCGCACCCCGAGGGGCCCCGAGCCCCGCAACAAACCCGCCGTGCCCCGGAACGGCCTCCCGGGGAGGCGCCAGCCCGGCTCCCGAGCCCCGTTTGACGGGGGGACCGGGGGCACTCGAGCAGAGTGTGCGGGGCCGGGGCCGCGGCGCCCACGGGCATTCACAGCGAAACCGGCGCCCGGGGCACAGACACGGGCACGGAGCGGGCACGGAGCGGGCACGGAGCGGGCACACGGCGGGAAGCGGACCGGCACGCGGAGCGGAACGCGGACTCGGTATCCCGCACTCGCCCCCGCAGGACCCCGCACCACCCGGGGCACTCGGGGGCGGGGCTGGCCTTGTCCAGCCCTGCGTACTGTGTCGTGATTGGTTGGCAGCGCGAGTCGCCCCGCCCACGAGTTATTTCCCGGGAGTATATTTGACACGAGGCCACACCCCCGTGTCCACAGGGGGCGGCCATTTTGTTTCGCCCGCCATCTTATGACAGGGCGCAGCCATTTTGCGAAACGTCATGCCGCCCTGTGATTGGCTGGCAGCCATCTCGTGACACCAGGGCACCCACGTGATCTCCGCCCCCCCCGTGATTGGCCGCGTGCTCTCTCCGCTCTCCGGTAAGAATTACATCCCTGGCTGTGGAATTGTCACATCAGGGCGTGTTTAAATATGTGTAAGACATTTTTTCCTATATGCGTTATGCATTTATTTATATATGCAACACTTTACCCCTGTAGTTGTATGTATATATGTATGTGTTGCATATATATGTATTTTAATATAGTTATCTAATTAACATATGTAAGTGCATTTATGAAGCTGTAGACATTAGGCAATTTTAATATATTTTATATATTTTAATATAAATTACATGATAGTGTCTAATAAAATAAAACACATAATTATTATATTTATTATTATGGAATTAATATACAGGGTATCTGTAATACACAGCTATCAACAGGTGAGCAGGTAAAGCCCCGGGGGGCTGCGCAGGGGGCAGAACTCACCCCGAGGCACAGGCCCTGTGTCCCCTGCCCTGGGATGGGGCCCCTCATAGACCAGAGTAGGGGCAGCCCTGGTTGGTTTCAGGGTCAATAACCCACTCTCTGTGCTCCCGCGAGGTCTTCTCTCCGAGGGGCGGTGAACAAACGAGTCAGCCGGGCACAGCCCCGAGCCTGCAGCTCCCTGCCCACCCTGCCCTGGGCAGGGACTGTCACTGAACAACCTGGGACTGACCCTGGAAAGGGGCAGCTCTCCAGGACAGCTCCCAGCAGCAGCTTCAGCCACTTTGGGAAGAGTAAATAAAACAAAAATTAAAAAAAAAATCAAAACCAAACCACCCCACATTTCCCTGATATTCCCTAAAACAGTATCTTTACAACCCTCCCAAAACCCCAACAGCGCAACACAACAGTGTTTCTACCCACGCAGAATCATTAAGGTTATAAAAGGCCTCCAAGATAAAGGGTCCAGCCTGCAACCAAATCCCCCCACGCTCACTAACCCCTGTGCCAGGGCCTGACCCCCCCTTTCCATGGAGCAGCTTTCCCTAATATACAACCTCCTCTGGCACAACTTGGGGCTGTTTCCTCTTGTCCTGTCCTTTGTTCCCTGTGAGAAGAGCCCGACCCCACCTCAACCCAATGTTGAATTTGAATCACACCACGGCCAGTCTCTGATGGGAATCCAGCCCCATGTTTCACAATTTAGGGTTGTGGGCAGAAACATCTCATGGACAGCCCAGGACAGCACACAACACTCAGACAGCAGTCAGGATTTCACTTTTATTTATTTTCTGCCTTCTGGATCACCAACACTCTCACTGAAACCTCTGGGATTCCACCTCCACCCCCATGACAGTAGCATACAATCTCCCAACTTGTTCAAACATGTGAAGGAAAAAAAAATCCCCAGCAAGATCCCTCAGGATGGGACAAAAACCTTTAGTGTGAAGGGGCGGCAAAGAATCGCATAGTGGCAGCTCTGGCTCCGAGAAGCCAGAAAAGGAGACCTACAAAGGGAAAAACGGGCTAAAAAATATTCAGCAATCCTTCCTCTACCCAGAGAGCAGGGAGATAAGGAAAAAATAGTCATCTGCTTACACACAGGGTATATATTTTTACACACACTTTTACACACATCTAGATATAGTACATGTAAAAATATATGCTATACATCTGCCCACCCTCACCCGGGTGTGTCCCACCTGCACGGTGTGCATGGGCAGGTATACGTGTGTAGGAATTACTATACAGGTACTACTAAGTGTATATGTGCATATGTACACATCATACAGGCTGGTGGCCACCCCTGCCCCCCTCTCTGTACACACACAGACCACCCACCCCAGGACCAGGACGCTCCCTGCCCTCCTCCGGCCCCAGCCCACGCAAACAGGTCCCCCCCACAGTGCAGCAGCTTCTTTCTCAACAAGCAATTCAAGGGAAGTAACTTGTGAAAGGGACGAGGAGAAAAATCAAAGTGATGTGGCTCGTGCTCTGTAGTCCTTCAGCTCCACTTGTGTGCCTGGAGGAGGGTCCAGCTCTCAGGACTGGTTGCTCACTGTCCCTTCCCCCTTTGTCAGGTTATTGCACATTTGCTTCTGGGCAGCATTTCAACCCCTCTGTACATTCTACAGGCCCGGCATCTTCTCCCTCCCATAAACAGAGGATACAACCCCCCACCCCAAATCCCATCCCAAGGAGAACAAACCCCGAGGAAGGCTGCTGGCTGGCAGAGTGCAGCAGGAGTACACACCAATGGGTGTTCTCTGTGGGGAGGGGGGTTTGGAACATGGGAACTGAAGCCATGCAAAGGGTGGGAGAAAGGGAGCAGGGGGAAGGAAAAATAAAGGATGAGAAGGGCAAAACAGATCTAAGGAGGAGGAAGAATACAGCATGGCAAGTGCTCAAGGCTTCATGTTTTCTTGTCCTCTTCTTGTAAACAAGCTAATAATTTTCATGAGATAGAACAAGTAAAAAGACTGAAGTTCCAAGTCGAGGGGCTGGAGTTCCCAGGAGTCTGTCCAGTCTGTTCAGCGACACCACAGCCAGGGAGAAAACGAGGGGCATTTTTTTTTTTTTCTCTTTTTTTTTGTTAAAATCTTCATTACTTAAAACTGAGAGAAAAAAAAAAGCCAACTCAGGAGCCCTTTTCAAGGATGGCTCATTGTCTCTAGACTGAATAAATCACACTCGTTTCGAGAGAACCTTTTTTTTTCCTTTTTAATGACTTATAAAACCCCCGCGGCGCTGTCTCCGCCCGCGGCTCAGAGGCGGGTCTGTGCCTCGGGGACGTAGATCTCGATGCTGTCGGCGCTCTCGGTGGCTGAGTTCTGCCGCACCGACGCCGCGCGCTTGGCCGCCATCAGCCGCTTCCGCGCCTCCTGCCGCTGCTTGTCTGAGTCGGAGCCTTTGTCCCGAGTCAGCTGCGATTTGGACTTGGCCGGCTTCTTTGGCACTGGAGGGGGTGGTTTCTTCTCTTCCTTTAGGGAGACAGTAAGGAAAACCCCAAATCTAAAATAAACATGCGCAGACAGGTGGCTGCTCTGACCAGGTGGGGACCTTGGGTGTAAGGGACCGAGCGGTGAGATCCAGTGTCAGGGCAGAGAAGCAGGAGCAGCTCTCGAGCAAAGCACCTCAAAACCAGCTGCCCCAGTTTCTAGAGATGTGCCATTTTGCATTTCAGAGTCACAGAATGTCTTGACTTAGAAAGGACCTACAAGACTCATGGAATCACAGAATGGTTTGGGCTGGAAGATCATCCAGTTCCACCCCCCTGCCATGGGCAGGGATACCTTCCACTAGATCATGTTCCTCCAAGCCCTGTCCAACCTGGTCTTGAACACTTCCAGGGACGGGAGTCCACAACCCAGAGGTTGATGATCCACAGCCAGGATCATCCAGTCCAACTCTGGCCCTGCACAGGACACCTCAACAATCCCACCATGTCCCTGAAAGTGCTGTCCAAACACTCCTGGAGCTCTGGCAGCCTTGGGGCTGTGACCATTCCCTGGGGAGCCTGGTCAGTGCCCACCACCCTCTGGGGGAAGAACCTTTCCCTGAGATCCCTGAACCTCCCCTGACACAGCTCCATGCAGTTGCCATGGTACAGAGCCCTTCTGAGGTGGCCTGGAGTTCAGAGGCTGTGCCTGGCTGAGCTGGAGGTCAGAGCACAGCACAGGCAGCATGAAAACATGACTTGATCTGGAACTGCAAATTTTAATATGCTGCCCTGCCCTAAGTATGTCCTTCCTACCCTTACCTGCAGAGTCAGGGACATCACCTCTTCTGCATTTTTAAAAGGTTCCAGTTGTTTTCTACACTAGTCAGGCACTAGGAATAGTTAAACCCGTTCACCCTCTGCTGGGAACACTGAGGCCCCTGCAGCACTGCTCACCACTCCGGGCTCTCTCCATCCCAACACCTCTTCCCCTTGCACAAAACTGTTCCCACTATTACTCAAGAGGAATGGCTTCAGGACCTTGCAAGGCTGTGAGACCATACAAGTGCCAGATGGTGAAAGCCCTTGAGAGCATCTCTCTGCAGACAGAAATAGATGCCCAAAATTGTCTGCAAGGTGCTCTGGCCACTCTCCAGTGCCCCACACTCACCTTTCTCTCTGGTGTCTCTGCCAATTGCCAGCTATTTGCTTTCAGGTGGTATAGCTCATCAAACTTCATGCTGATGTCTTCAATGGACAACTGAAGGAGATCCCAAAATCCAGCCAAGTCCTGGGCTGTGGGTCTGGGATTGGCATTAGGGTTCTAGAAGGGAAAAAAACCCCTTTGAGAACGAACATACCTTCCTGTAAGCAGAGCAGCCTGTAACCATATTTTACCTTTTACCCTTTCATGTCTGCCTGCAACCAAAACCATCAAGAACCCACAGGAGATGCCAGCCCTGAGCGTGCAGACACCCAAAGTCATCATTTACAGCCCAAATCATTTCTGCCAAGCTCAGGAAGCAGAGACACTGACTGCACTTCTCCTACATCAGCCTGAAGAACAGCCCTGAAACAGACACTCTCTGCTGGCACTAATCCCACAAGCAGGAACCCCCACCTGAAGGTCCCCAGCATGGGAATCAAAGCCAGGACACTGGTTTCGTACACAGAGATCCTGATTTCAGGGTGGGAAATAATGGAAATGGACAAACCACGATACAAACATAGCTGTGATGCCTGGAGAATTCACATACAGAGGTACAGCACTCCAAGAAGCCAAACAGAGCTTTCATGGACAAAATTACTTTGCTCCATTCCTCCCCAAAACAATGTGAAAGCACCAGTACTTCTCAGGCTACGCTAAAAAAATTTTAAGTAGCTTAAGTTTCTTCCAGGAACAGGATTTTCCCAGTTCCCAGACAGCTCAACTGCCATCATCAGCCCTGGAAAGCCTGGGATCACATTGGAGCAATTCAGCACAAAGCTCTGCTGACAGCCTGGCAGCTTGTGGTGCTGCTGCTCAGCTGTGATCAGCCAGAGATCAACAGGCAAATGCTCAGCACTTTACCCCCTCCTTCTCACGTTTCTCTGGGATTATTTTACATGTAAAGGGCAATTCACCTCTGAGAAAGTTGGCAAAATCCATAAAGCCTGAGGGGAAAACAAACCCACAGATTCCATCAATCCACATTAGCCCTGTCCAGCTCTGAACAAGGGCAAACCCTTACGTTCCCTTTGCAGAAATCGATTCCTAGTGCTGTGTGACCAGTGTGACAGTCCTGTAGGGACAGTTTTACCAACCACATCATCCACACACAAAGGAAGCACATTTGGTCAACAGCAGGCTTTCCAAACAGTCCCTCCTCTTCAGCCAAACCTCAGCAGTTCACCCCAAAAAGCCCTGAGAAGCAGCAGGTTAACCCAGCCCTCACCCCCTGTGGCATTGACCTGAGGCTACAGCTGCACTGGCCTTGTTTTCAGTGACAGCAGCCGGTTAACACCTCACCATGTTCCTGTAGTGCTGTGGAAGCAGGTACAACTCCCTCTCAGAAATCAGAAGAAACAGATCTGGACTCACCAAGTTTTGTTCACAGAGGCCGTGGAATTGCTGGAACTTCTGTGACATCAGTAACTGTGCACTGCCCACTGCACTCAGGACTTTTCCTAAGACTGTGCGTGAGGAAAAGAAGAAACAGACCTCAGTTGAACAGAGTATTAATTGCAGCCATAAGCTCCAGCGTTTCTGAAGCAAAGAAACACTCAAGTTATTAGAAAAGCAGTTTCAGAGATTGTCAGGCACTAACTGCTCTCAGGGAAAGATGATGTTTTAAACTACATTTGTCTTTACTGTCTATTAATGGCAGGCCAAAGGCAGTCCAGGCTGAGGACATTACAACAGCTGAGATGGCAGAAAGTTCTTTAAACTGCCCTCAGCCCCTCAGGAGCCACCAGCACCACCTCAGCGAGCAGCTCTGCTGGCACCTCCTCACGGATCACATCCTGCTCTTCCAGCCCTGCATGAGGTGAAGGTGGCAAGGAGCAGGAGACCTGTCTCCAACCTCTGTGTACCAGCAGGGATTAATACACTGAGGACAGGACTTCTAACACCCAGGACTTCATGCTCCTCTTCACAGGTTTTTCCAAGCAGCCTTTGGGCATGGCAACATTCCTCTGCTCATTAGGGCAAATCCAGTGTTTGGGTTCTTCCCTTCCAAAGGCAGGTTCAGAGCCTCCCCCACGCCAGAGCCTGCAGCTACACCACTAACGGGGACCAACAGAGCCCCACTCTCCCCCTGCTCTGCCGCTGCCCCTGAGCCAGCTGGGAGTGTCTGGAAATCTTAGTGTGACAAGTGCGTGCTGGGCTCCCTCACACCCACCCAGGGTTCGGTTACAGGATCTACCAGCACATTGTTCTTAGAGGTCACAGGTCACACGGGTCTTGGTGTCTTTCCTTGCCAGAGCACACACAAGTCAGACCAGGTCACGCCGAGGCAGGATATCCCTGGCAAGGCCCGTGCCCTCGGCAGCCAGGGCAGCACTGCAGGGCAATCGGATTAGGCATTAGCTCCCCGAGCCCCAGCAGTGACAGTGAGCTAAAAATGAGCCTCACCTTTGTTTCACCTTTCTCAGGTATTAAAAACATAAAAACCAGACTCCATACAAAGATCCTGCCCTCTGTAACCCACTCCTGTCTCTCCATATGCACCATAGGCATGATTCCCACTGCCAAAACCCCACATTTTGTCAACTCAATTGAAAATAATGAAACAAGCCCAACTGTGATTGCTGTTGGCGTATTCAGCACAAATTCAGTGAGGCTTTCGCATATGAAGAAACCTCCACTTTCTTATAAAGACAAGTTCATCAACTGAACATATCAAACAAGCTCAAAAGTTGTGTTCCTTTTGTCCTACTGCCAGCTAAGCTCTTCCCTGTTTGAATGTAATGGCTAAGGCAGGGAGAGATCCCACAGTCTCCCTGAAAGCTTTTTCCATTTAACTTTAAGATTAAATCCATTTAAGCTTTTAGCAGTTTTGAGCAGTCAGAAGCCACATCATCCTGTGCATGTCTTATACGCTGCATCACAGCCTTATTTCTTATTCCATTTGCTAGAGGAAGTTACCTTATCCTTTCCAAGGAAAAACTGTTCCTTATCCCATCCTCACCTCCATGCTCTGACTCTGTGGGCACCAGTAATTTCACAGACTCAAGGAATGGTTTGGGTCTTCTGGAAGGCCATCTCATTCCAACTCCCTGCCATGGTCAAGGACACACCTTCCACTAGACCAGGTTGCTCCAACACCCCCCATCCAACCTGGCCGTGCTCACTTCCAGGGATGCGGCAGCCACGATTTAGCTGCAGAAAGCTGACCCAGCACTCAGTTACAGGTGCTGCCAGGCTGCTCCAGTTCGGAGGCTGCCAACACCCACCTTCCTCAGAGAGATTGTTCTCTTTGGTCTCCTGGTCCATCTGACGGCACCAGCCTTCCAAGCGCTCTGTCTCTGCCTGCAGCAGCTTCAGGAACCAGAACCCGTCCCGCCGGCAGGCCCCGGGCTGCGCGGGCTCCGATGGCGACGTGGAGGTCTCGAGCCAGGGGTCAGGAGGAGGAAGGGAAGAAGGCTCCAGGGCCGGGTCATTGTTTTCTCCATAGGAGAGGTTTCTCTTAATCTGTGAGGGCTTGGCTGGTTGCCTGGTGGTGGCATCAACACCAATGGAGTTGTTGTGCTGGGGGCACTCAGCGAGGCTTCTCTCAGATGATTTACAGTTGGAGTTATTGGGCTCCTGTGTCTCAGAGTCTGTGTCCTGTTTGGAGGACATGCTGCGAGAGTGGCTGTTTCTAGAGAGATCAAAAGTAAACATTCAATAGCAGGACTCAACCTGGCCAGCCTCCCACACTGACAGTGAAATCCATTTGGCTTATGCCTGCAGTGCAGCCTCACCCTGCCCCTCCTCACACACAGACACACCACACACTCAGACAGACAGAATTATAAGGTTGCCTGCTTACTGCAATCGGCCGTTCAGACGAGAGGGCTGACGCACATCTATAATTACAGCTCGTAGTTTTTTATTTTTTATTTAATTTCAAGATCCTATTGATTTGGCTATTACAGAAGAAGTGCTTTTTTGCAGCAGATACGTGCTGTGGAGGAAGAGCTCTCCGTGGGCCCCATTCAACACCACTCACTGGCACAAAGCAGGGAAGAAGGTCTAAGCAGAAGTGGGGGAAGCACAATTTTAAAGGAAAGAAAACTACACAAGGTTGCGTCTCACTTACCGCCACTCGTCCTCTACCTGTACCCCGATGGACTGGAATTTGGTGGCTGGTGGAGGAGGTTCCTCTTTTGCCACTGGCTGAAGGCAGTCAACCTTATTGAACAAAAAAAATACAGACAAAAACAGACACAAGAACTTGCTGCTGGAATTCACATTAGTAGACCAGGAGTGCTGCACACACACAGAGCAATGCTGACACCACACGCCAACGGGAAGGTTGTCTAAGGAGAGGCATGAGGCTACTGCTCAGCTCTGCTCCCACCTGAGGATCAGGGCTGTGTCCTGCCAGGTACCTGCTCTAAAAGCCCACCCACCTGTGTCTGCATGGCTGGGGCAGGGCCCTGTGTCCCTGTGTGTGTGCCATCCCACATGGGCAACGGCCAAGGGACTCAAGTGGGGACAGAGAGCTGATTGAGACTGACAGCAAAGCCCTGCTTCCTCTCTCCCAGGGATTGACACCCTCCACAGCTCCGGATAAGAGGGTTAGAAGGTTTTAGGAAAGAAATCTAGGTGGCTTGGGAACTAGCTCAGAGAAGAGAAGATGGCACTCAGCCTCTCAATGCATGTTCTTACCTTGCTGCCCTTTCAGCAGGTGTTCTGCCCCACCAACCCTGCAGGGTCACTGTCATATGTACCTAACTTGCCTGGCAGTCTTGCCATTAAGCTGATGGAGAACTTGTTCAGCACACACACGGTGGCTCAAAGCTCCGATCCTACATTTAAAGCTGCCCAAGTTCCCATCTGCAGGAAACAGCCCTGAACCAGCACCTGGGACAGAACAAGAGCTAACAGCCACCTGTAACTAAGAAACCTGACCCCAGGGAAGGGTACAGCTCCAGGGGATGCTGTTTTGCATGTATTTACATGGGTTCTCATTTGCCCATATAATCAACAGCTCATTTCCATTGATTTCCACAGAGTTAAATGCTTCCAGGAAGAGAAGCAGCAACCTGCTGGGAACAGTGGACAGCAAGGAATTGGTCCCTCCTGCCTACAGCCCCAGGACCATTTGGCACTGCAGCAGCCCACCCCATGTGGATGTCAAGCAGAAGGACCCATCTCTCAGGACAAAATTGTCCCTAGAACCATGGCAAACAAGGCTGATGGGAAGGAGTACAGGCAGAGCAGCAGCAAGAGGCCTCTTCAGAGGTACTCACTCAGTTAACATGGTCCCACTGCTCTAGGAAATACTAAATTTGTACTAAAAGAACTTAGTCCTTTCTGGGCTGTTACGGGAAGGTACTACTGTCCCTCACCCTGGGAACACAGGTGGTTAGTCTGACAAGGCAGTGAGTGTCTCTTGCTATTCTGAGCTCAGATGCACACTTGGTCACAGAAAAGGCACACGCTAAATGGATGGGGTAAGGACATTCCTTGGGACAAAGGAGAACAAACTATTCCATACTTGTATTCCTATAGACGACAGCTTTCTTTTGGGGATATTCTCCACTTTAGGCTCTTCGCTAGTCAGAGTCCCTTTGTCACTTTTCAAAGTTGCATTTTTCTGAGGTAACTCTGGAGTGTCTCTGGCTGGAGTCACGACGCTCCCCCTCGTCACACTGGGTGTCCTGGTGCTGTCCAAGCTGTCCGAGGAATTACTGAGCCCCGACTGGCTGGTCACCTCGCTCTTGTGGTCCTGGCTGTCCAGGTAGGTGTCCTGGGCCGATTCAGTGCTGCTCTGCACAGTGACAGAGATGAACGGCTTTGATGTGGTCCGCGGTGGGACAGGAGGTGGAGTCTTTTTATATGCCACTAGGCATGATGAACCTGCAGTGATGGAGGTGGGAAGAACGGAGAATGCAAAAGACAGATTGGAGAGAAAGATACAGCGAAAGAGAAAGAAAAAGCAGGTCAGTCACAACATTCAAGAGGAGCCTCCAAGCAGCAGCTGGAGGCAGAGATGCAGAACCAGCCCACAGCCAGCAGCTCACACTGGGGACCCAAACCAAAGCATAGGGGAAGCGGAAGGCAGAGCCAGAGCTAGCTTGCAAAAGAAGTCAAGAGGAATACCATGATATGTGAAAATCTGAAATAGAGAAGAGGGATAGAAAAGACTCCCAAGAATGCTGCAGGGTTTGGCAGGTGTAAGCCTCCACGGGGGGAAAATATTCTTTGTCTAAACCCTATGTTTTAGTGTCCTAGAACAGCCAAGTGTCTCAGTTCTTTGTCCCATCAGTTGACAAGTTTCAGTGTCTGGATCCTACAAAAACGGAAAAAAAGCCATAAGTACGTTAGATGCTGATGGCAGGAACACATCAGAAGCACCCAACAAACCTGGCTGCTATGTGCTAGAGGAGAGGACATCACCTGGACACAACAGCCCAAGAGTGGCTACTCCAGGACTCCAGTTCCAAGCCGTGGGGAGGCTGGAGACGTGTGCCCAGCAGGCACAGAGCACACGTATCCACCACATGTACGGATACACGTGTGGCTGGCCACACGGATCAGAGGAGAACTTTCATGAACCTGGCCACAACCACAGCCTCCTCCTGCTCCTGTTACTGGCTTGACAGGATGCAAGTCCGCTGACGAAAATACATGTAAAGGTGGATACTGCAGGCCCTCAGTCTGCCAGGGACATACAAGCCCCTGAGGCCACAGTCCCATTCCAGCTGCTGTCTAGCCAGGACAGGCTGCAAGGGGCAGGGCATGGCCAAACGCTGACCAACCACCTAACCACACCCAACTAACACCTTTTATCCCCTTACCCCTGGTACTTCCCACTCTTAGTCCTTGCCAAATCACTAAATACTCCTCCTCATCCTACCTTTGGTGTCTTCCATGAAGTCCTGCGCAATCACAAACTGCTTTTCCTCTGCACCCCATAAACATATCCCAGCCCTTGACATCAGCCTCCCCAGTGTGAAAGATCTGCAGTTTCTCTCATGACTCACAGTGACAGGTGTCAGACCTGGGCACCGAGGCTGAGGCTCTGCTGGGACAACCCCAGG
>JAWWES010000051.1:965621-986952 GCA_035583135.1 Lophotriccus pileatus
CCCAGGCAGGGTGTTCAGTGCTCAGGGGTTCTTGGCTTGGTGACCCACCTGCCATAATCTGTCCCTACTCTGGGGTTGTGCAGGTGGGCCTGTAATGGCCTCTGGAATCAACCTGGAAGGAGCCCAGCAGGGTGTGATTTGAGCTTCTGCTGTTGTCTGAGCCTTCACGGGTATGCAGAGGAGCTCTAGCACATCTAACACTGCCCTGCTTCTGGGCATCACCAGAGAGGCTCCATCACCCTCTCTCCTTACACAGCACTGCCCCACCACTGCTTCACCTTCTGGGAGGGCCACATTCCCAGGGAGGGAAAAGGTGCTGCTGCCAGGTTTCTCCCAAGAGAGCTCTCCTGGCAGAGAGCTGAAAGATTGTATGGAGGCAGGTTTTTAGGGAAACCCTGACCAGACAGCCCAGGGTTACCCTTCTCTTGCCTCAGTGTCTTGGTGGTGGGGCACAGCAAGGCTTTGTCCTGCAGGCTGGGCAGGAAACTTTGCTGCTCTAGGTTGGGAACAGATCAGCTCCATGACCACCCTGGGTCAGAGAGCCAGGTCAGCCTGAGCTGTACCTTACACATGAAAAGCAAATGTGTCCCTGCCCCTGGACATGGTGAGGCAGCACATCACTGAGGCACAGCTACAGGGCAGCCCCTTCCTCACACCAGTGACAAACCACGTGTCCCCACGTCACTGCAGTACAATGATGTGGGAAGCTCTGGTGGTAGCAGGGATGTCGGGATGTCACTCTCCTTGGTTCCTTGTCCCAACCCGTAGTCCTTGGTCTCCAGCAAAGGGATTCTGTCCCTCCAACTGATCCCCCACGTACTATCTTGGTCCATGTATGCAATTCCCAAGCCCTTGACACACAGATGTTGTCAGGTACCAGCTCAAACCCTGCCAGGTCCCCCAGCACCATAGAAGAGCGGTACAAACTTAAAACCAGTTCTTGAGTGTTTTCCTGGTACAGCTCTGATGGCTGCAGGGTCTGTCATTCCCTTAGGTTCCCTGCTTCAATCCATACTCCCTGATCTCAGTAAAATTTAGCACCTCAAATTGCAAGCTCCTACATCCCGGTCCCATATACAACCTTGCCAAAACCTGTGGACAGATATATATTTACATATATATAGGCAAATACAGATAACTTTCATTAAACAATACTCTTAATTTTACCATTTCCACCCCTTAAGTAACTGCCAGCATATTAACAAATTTAGTACCAGATTAGACCAGTCCCCTGTTAGGAATTCTTTGACTATTTAGGAGTGCAAGGGCAGGAAGAGGTACCTGCTGCTCCCCAACATTACCCTCCACCCCCAAACTGCTTCCTGCATACCCTGGGAATCTCCCAGCAGGGCACCTGACAGATGTTTTGATGTTTCAGGACAATTAGACAATCTGTTCCATGTATAGTTCTAGCACAGTTAACTGAGAAGTATCAAATGAACCTGATCCGAATGGATTACAGGTATGGAAAGGGATGTTTCAGGTGACATGAGATTCCTAGCAGCTTCTGTTCCTGTCCAGACAGCTGCCTGTGCTCACTGTGGAGCCTGAACACACTTGAGAGGCATCTAAGAGGGGGATCTCATCTGCCTCAACTGTTTCCAGTGGGACCAGAGCCAGTCCTAAGCAATCCTGGGAGCTGTATTCCCTGTGGAACAACCACACAGCTCCACCCCGGGCCTTAGTGACAGTATTTGGACTTGCCGCCATTTACACACCTCAACACTTACTGTATTAACAGCTAGAGTTACACTGCAAAGGAGGAACCTAAATGGGAGGGATTACAGGAGGAGGAGATCTGTGTTTCCAAAAGCATTTCTGTTCCCCAAGAGGCTGAGCAGCCCTGACACTGACACGGTGCTGCCTTGTGTGACTGTACCAGGGCTACGGCAGCTATAGGCCAGGGCAAGCCACAGCCACTCAAATCAGTGAAAACACGTCTATGTGCCCCTTCAGTGAAGTACCTCCCCACTCCACATGGCCTCTGGCCTTCCCCAAGGACAGTGCCCAGCCCACAAACTGCACAGCGTTCCCTGCCACCCACACTCTGTGACACCGCCTCGCTCAGGGCTGGACTGCTGGCAGCACTCTGGTGGCTCGGCTGGCACCTTCATGAGAAGCCCAGCTCAGGTTTCCCAGCTGCTGCTGACACCAACAGGGTTGTAACTGGGGGAAAGGAAATCAATAGCTATCTGATCCTGAACAGTGCAACGAGGCAAAACAAGGGTAGAGCACAGCAGCACAGAAAGGCAGGAGTTCCTGGGGGAGATCAGGAGTGTTCAGGGTCAGTAACTAGACCCAAATTCATTTTCCCACCTACCAACAGACAGCACAAACTGTTTGTACTGCTCTGTTTACAGAGGGAAGCTGCAGCATGCCCCTTGGCTTGTTCCTGGGGATCCCTTTGTGCCATCCCACTCAACTGAAGGGAAGCACAGGCTCTGCTAGAAGGGAAACACCCAGTACCAACAAAACACACCCCTGCTCGTGTACGTGTGGTCAAAGGGTTGACTATGTGAGCTACAAGTTTAAGGCTCTAAGAAACACTGCAAATGAAAAATGCAAAAAGATCAGGAGCTTTGAAGAGCTAGGGATGCATTTTTAGTGCAATTGCAAATTAACCCCACTAAAACCCTCTGCAACCATAAAACAGGACTTCTGAATGCCCAGCAAACCCAGAAAACACCCCCTCCCTAAAATGTGTTTCAAAAGCACAAATCAGAGCAAGCCCACCTAGAACCGCCTGCCCTTGGCCCTCAACACAACTCTAAACTAAGGTTCAGTGTTTCTTGCATCTGTGGGAAGAGACAAATATATTGAGGAAGTCAACAGCATTGCAGTGTTTCCACAGAGCTCTCCTTGCTCAGAGGCCAGTCGCACCAGTCAGGAGCATTCCAGTTGCTGACTTACTCCTCCAAAGGGCTACAGTGCATCAGGGCACAGATCTGCTCTGGAACTGCGGCAGGTCACAGTCTGTTATATTTTAAAATCAGCTTGTGCTGTAATGTGGAACTACAATCCCCACAGGTACTGGAGCAGGCACACACTTCTGCAAAACCATCAGCTCAGGTTGCTTGGCAACATCAGCAAACACCCCAAAAAGGTGCAAAACGACAAGAAAGTGTGGATGTTGTGCTTAAGCTTCCAGCTTTGCAGTACGAGGCTCTTCCTGGTCACAGGATCTTCTAAGGCTTATTTCAGCAAGTTGTTGGAATTGAAAAGGTGCTGTGGATGATTGATTTTGAGGGGGAGGGATGTTTGTTTATAGCCTTCCTTCTGTCATTACTTTTAGAAAGCAGCGAGTTTCCAAATTAGCATCTTCCACCTGCCCTCGGGGGCTTGGGCAAGCCGGGCTGATGCAGCCCCAGGCAGAGGAGCTGTGTCTGCAGAGCCTTACACTGGACAGTCCTCCAAGACTCTCAAAAAACAGCTGGGCATGCCAGAATCCTCTCCCTGTTCTTCCACAGAGCCAGGCATTTGCTTCTTGGAAGACTAAACATAGTCATAAGAGAATATTAAATCCAGCCCTGACTTAAGAGGCCCCTGTTCACACGCCACCAGGTTGGTACCTGCTCAGTACCTGGCAGAAGTACCAGGATCACAGCCAAGGCATTTGGGTTCACATTTAAATATAATTGCCCTCAAGTGTGTCTGCATGAAGTGCCCAGTTGTTCCACTGCTCTTGCTGATTCAATACAGCCTGGTGACACTTCTAATCATTCCAGGAACTTCAAGGACCTATTCAAACCATCCTCATTTTTGTTAGATCACCTCAAAGGCGATTCCACTGCCCTCAAACACCAGCAGGGTTGATTGCTATCACTATTCTGCTCTGTGCATCCCCTTTTCTCCATGGGAAGAGCTGAAGGAATGACCTCAGCTCCTCACAAAGTGGAATGCCCTGAAATAATCCCTCCTGCAAGACAAGCTCATTTGCTTTTTAAATAAAACAACCCTTGGGAGATTCCATGGCTTTGGGCTGGCCTTTGCCATAGGATCTCCCTGCTGGAAGGAGCTGTGTTTGGAGGCAGTTTTCAATGGCAAAGGGAACTGGAACAGCTGCATTCCAAGAAGCCTGACCTCTGATTTTCATCAGCTCAAGGAACACTTCAAGGTTAGAGTTCTAATGCTTTACTTGTAGAGAGTCGAAGTGAAAATGATCCCCAGTTACAATTACTACTGAAGACAATACAGACACTGATTGATTTCATGGTTCACAACAATCCCTTCAGACCTGATTTTTCTCATAAACCAACATGTTTCTAGCCATTACAGCCATGGCCGAAGCATACAGGCCTCCTTAAGCCTGTATCTGGTCTATAGAAAAGCTATTTTGAGTATTCTACAGATTGAATGTCAAGATACCTCAAGATACCTTTAAGATACCAGGTGGAGGCACAGATGAGAAACCTAGCCAAATTTTGTTAGTGAACAGGAAAATCATAGAAGTCAGATATCATAAAGGCTTGGAAGGGACCTTAAAGCTCATCCCATTCTAACTTCTGCCATGGGCAGGGACACCTTCCACTAGACCAGGTTCCTCCAAGCCCCATCTAACCTGGCCTTGGCACTTCCAGGGATGGGGCAGCCACAGCTTCTCCAGGCAACCTGTGGCAGGGCCACACCACTCTCACAAGGAAGAATTTCTTTCCTAATATCTAATTTAAAGCTCTCCTCTTTTAGTTGAAAACCATTTCTCTTTGTCTTATCGCTGTCTGCCCCTGTAAAAAGTCAGTCTCCCATATAACTCCATCTGAACACAATGGGAAATCCCTGTGAAGATGCCATCTCTTGCTCTGACAGAATGACTGTCTTGTGAGTGCCGGAGAAATTTTAAAAGAAGTCTTACGGTTGTTAAATGGAACTACTCCTGGAAAGCAAAGTCAAGCAGCTGCATTTGTTCAGAAAGGCAGTTTTTGGAAATACTATAAATACCTTCTGTCTCAGTGTTTTCCCTTCATGAACCTTAGTAGCACTCATCTCTGAAAAAAGAAAAATCTCACCTTGATACTAGAGATGTAACAGGCACCTGATGGGGAAATGCTGCTGACTGAGCAGGCTGGGGGACCCAGGGAAGGGCCGTGGGCCCTCCTGCCAGCCCTCAATCCACACTGCAGTCTGACCCTCAGCAGCAGCATCCTGGAGTGAGCAGCTCCCCCACATCACTATCCAAATCATGTGCTGCCTCCATAGGGGCTGATGGTGCCCACAGGGCCCTGCAGAGTGACCAGCCAGGCAGAGCCCTTGAACTCTCAGATAACCCTAAGGAACACTAATACTTCACCAGCTCCCACAGCCCTTGGCTTTGCTTACTGTACCTGCTGTTTAGTTATCATGAAGCTGATTCACAAGCCAGACTATGCTTTAAGTCACAGGACAGAGCATTCTCCAGGAGCTCCTCCCAGGCAGAAGCATCAGTGAAGATGGGCACTACAGCCCTGTGTAAACCAGGCATCCAAATCACCTTGAGTAGTTTGAAGGGGGTCAGTGGAGATATTCAATCTTCCCCTTGTTATTGCCCTACCCATGCTCAGCTTTCAGCCCCAGCACAGCTCAGCAGGCACAGCAGCAGTGCTTGGGCATGGCTAGAGTGACAACTGGGACAAGGCGACTACTGTGGGCTCGAAGCTTCTCCCACCCTACAATTCTCTTGTTTCCAGCACAGACAACCAGGCCTTGGGCTCTCTGCCCCCATCCCTCCCCACAGGCAATGGGACCTGTCACATCAGTCCCCAGATTCCAGGCAGAAGCAAGAGCATCAGAGTAGCATCAGGGGGCACAGCAAAGAGGCCACACCGAGAGCAGGGGTGTCTGCAGTAGGGACCAGGGAGAGTTGAGGGGCAGCAGGCTGGTGTCACATCCTGGCACCCCAAGGCAGGAGTGTCACTCCTACTACTGCAGCTGTTCCTACCACCAGCTATGGGAGACAAGCAGCCCTCACTCAGGGTTGTACCTCTGTCCCTTTTCCTGACCCAAAACAGCTCTGGAATAGCTGTTATTTCCCCTTGAACAGCATCAACTCACTTGTGAGATAAGTACAGAGGGGAGATGCCCCAAGGAGAACCATTCCTCCCACACAAGCTCTTCTGGGAGCAGCCACAATCCAACCCCCACACATGCCTGACCCGCACCCAGCTCCCCACTGGCACAGCCTGTACCAGGACTGCAGGTTGCATTTCAGCAATCTGGCATTTCGTTGCAGAAAGAAGTAATTTTTTAGCTTTAAGCAAACACCTACTTCCTTAAAGCTCCCCAGTGCAGCTAGAGAAGCTGTCACAGGAAGCCCTTCCATGTTTGCAGGAACACAGGATTAAACAGACCTGTGCAAGTAAGTCTTTGCTTTCCAGCTGGGAAACCACTTGCACGTATTGCTCCAGCAAGCACACACAGAGATGGCAGATCTGGCACCTCGTGCTCCTGTTCAGGTCCAGCACGCACCCTGGTCACAGCATTCCTGCACATCCCACAGGCCCTGCTGGCAGGACCCACGTATCCATCTGGTCGTAGGAAACCAGGGCCTGCCCTGCACTTGCCCAACCACTGCCAAGTATGCAAGCTCCTGCGTATCCCTGGAACAAAAGAACAGGGCAAATCTGCAGGAAAAGGACCTCAGACTCAAGGGAGCATCCCTCAAATGTCGAGTCAAATGCAAACAAAGAAGCAGAAGGCTCTATCTGAACATCAGCCACGTGTTCGTAGACTAACAGTAGAGTTCTCATCCAGAAATCCATCACAACATACTCTGTACAACCACTTGTGCTCTCTGGTCCCCCAGGACAGAGATGCCCTTAGGAGAGCTGCAGTGTCACTTATGCAGTGTGACTCCCAGGGAGTGCCCAGAGCAGGCAGGGGGCAGAGGTGGCAGCATCCTGTCACTCAGGGCTGCACAAGCCTCAGCAGCCAGCTCTGATTAGAGACCCAGTCCCTATACTTTGGGAGGGGGAGC
The DNA here is from genome assembly GCA_035583135.1 of Lophotriccus pileatus. NCBI lineage: Eukaryota > Metazoa > Chordata > Aves > Passeriformes > Tyrannidae > Lophotriccus > Lophotriccus pileatus. The sequence goes on from JAWWES010000051.1 coordinate 972,568, forward strand.
AGGAACACTACCAGGGAAGGAAAAGCTGAAAACTGTGGTATCTCTACATGAGAGACCTAGGATTTTTCAATGTACCAGAAGTTTGAGCATCACTGAGATGCTCCAGTTTGGAATTTCTGCACAGGTAAATCATAATAAGCACAGATAATACTGAGAACTATTACCCAGGGAAGACAAGGCAGCTTGTTTTTTTTTTAAAAAAACCCTCTTGTAGGTCATAAATTTAAAAGAGGCACGAAGCAGCAGACAACACCCCCCAAGAATGCTGGGGGTTAAAAATACAGAACCCCACACTGCTGGCTTCTGACAGATCTGGTCATTCCCCTCTTTCAGCACAGCTTGCTGCAGAGTCAGTCTGACAGCAGGGACACAGCAGATGCTACAGGGAATGCCAACCACAGACACTCCCAAAACCATCTGCAGCAACTATTACTGGAGCTGCTGTGTTTTAGAAAAGAAACTGATTTCTCCCCACCCTCCCCAAAGTGATTGTCAGCAGGGGTTTTAAAGCAAGTTGCAACAGTGCTAAGAAACTCCAGCCTGCTCCAGCCATGCATCCACCAAGAGTCCATCTGCCCTGAGGGACTCAGGCAGGTCTCCAACCCAGCTAGCACAGGGCAGTGGCCTAAAGGAGCATTCCCTGTTGCTCCCCGCCCAAGGGTTTAATTCATTAACAAGAACCAAGGTTCCCCAAACCAACCATCCTGCCTCAAGAAGTCACTGGGAAGAGAAACGCCATGGTCCCAAGGGAGCACAGTCCCAAGGGAAGCAGAACTGCATCTCTGGTGGGGTGGGGGTGCCTGGACCCCAGGGACAGGGTCCTTTGCCCCTCACCTGCCAGCTCACTGCCCATTTAGTGCTGGCACACACCATTTTCCAGAGGGGTGAAGTGAAGGGTTGGTCCACCAGTTCGGAGTTCCTTTGCTGTGCTTAATCCCCCAGCACTCTCCCTAACCAAGGGGTGATGCTCTGGGAGCTTAACACACCGAGAGGTGAAGCAGCACAGCTAAAGGGAGCCCAAGGCTGCAGAGTCCTGGGATCTCTGACCACCAGCCATGCTCCTGCAGTCTCCACCAAGCCCAGGGTCCTGCTCCAGGAATTCAGCCATGACAGCAGAATAGTCCCCAGCAGCACAGACTGTCCTGCCAGCTTGGGCACGACAGAGTCCCCAGGGATTCCTCCTGCTGCCAGATCTTGCCTGGCCCCACCAGCAAGGCCAGGGCTAAAGAGCTGCCAAACCAGCCAAGAGCTCACCCAGGCAGGCCAGAAGCTCAAGGTGCTCCATGACCGCCCCCAGCCCTTCCCCAGGCAGATCCCTGGGCACGCAGACCCTACAGAACAGAACAGTAAGCAGAGGCTGTCAGAGAAGTGCCAGTGGAATTCAAACCCATGGCAGGTTTTACAAGTGTAGAAAGCTCTTGGCAACAGCAGCCCAGCTGGGCTTTAATGCTGCTCTCAGACACACCATTTCTGCCCACTGGCCTTCGTGCAGGGGGTGCAGAATTGAGGCTACCACACCGCCAAGAGGTCCCCATACCATGGGACCCAGCAAGACTCACTGCATCACACGGCAGCCTCTTTGCTACACAGACACCCCACCGAGCCCTCTCCTCACCTCAGGACCCCTTTACCCACAGCTCTACGCTGGCTCTGACCCTGGCCTGACGCACAGCAGGCACAGGGGGAAGAAACAGGTCTCTTGCTGCAGCAGAGTGGGGATGCTGGGGGGCTGAAGCCTTTCTGTGCACACAGCAACAGTCATTGGCAACTAATGCTGCTGCTTTTCCTGACCCTGGAGAAGGCAGGGAAGCTCTGCAGATATCCTGCCTACACATCTGGGTCACACAGCAGCTAGCCCTCTCCAGAGGGTCATCAGTAAGGGGCTGAGCTCTGAACTACAGAGGATTTCTAGAGACAGCAGACACTTCCATCAGATTGGAAGAGGTCACTGCAGCCAGTGCCAAATAAGAGAAAGCGAGACTTGACAGACTGGAGCACGCACCACCTTAGAGAGCCCACCCAGGGTCAGCAGCTCAGCACCCCACCAGGGCTCCAGGAGACAGGAGGACCTCCTTATAAGTACTCTAAGGACCACAGCTTAGTGACCAAGTATCAGTCTGCACTGAAAGGTACTGCCACAACAAGAGCAACAACTCCTTCTGCTAATGCACAAAAGCATTATTCACTCCATCCTCCTATTCCAGAGAGCTGTGCCTGCAGCATCTCACCCAGGCACGGCAAATAAAGCTCAGGATTAGCACAAGGAACTCTCCACTGGTCTCAGCCATGAACAGGTTGTCTACTGCAGCAGCACGACCACACAGTGCTCAGGGCAGCTCCAACACCATCAGCCAGTAGACTGGAGACAAGACTGACCCAGCTAACAGAACGAGAGAGAGAAAAGGCAACTGGAGTTATCTAGAGATTGGCATTCCAGAGAGTAATTTTCAGTAACAGCACTTTTTGCAGGCCCCATCCCTCCTTGCTTTTAAACACGTGCTGTGGCAGTCCTGAAACACTGATTCCCTCACTATGGGACTGCAGACTCTGTGGCTGCCAACTGCACACTGAAGCTTTTTGTCTGGGCTAGTTTGGGCTCTCTCTGTATGAGAGAGGCCTTGTGCAGAGCAAGAACCACACAGGACATCCCAGACCATGGATAACCGGGGAAGGCAGCACTGGGCTGAACTGGGTGACAGAATTCCTGTCACATAGCAGTGTGCTCCTCTCCCTGTTTAATGGCGCCTTTTCTGCAAGGTTTGCTCAGGGTTATGGCAGCACAGACACAAAATTAGGGCATAAATGTGAACCAGATGTGAATTAACCAGTGCCCCAAGATTGCAGGCTGCTCCCCCTCTCCCTTCCCCACGACAGGATGTTATCCTGCTGCTCTGCAAAGAAGCAAACTGCACAGAGCAGGGGAGGCCTTTGGGGAAGACACCAACCTAAGGAATGACAGCGAATTCTCCATGTACCCAATACTACAGCCACTTCTAAGCGCACTGAGTGAGGGTATTAGCATTAATTAAAGTGTTTAAGAAAGCTATAGTGTAATTAGGCAGGTCTTACTAGTTTTCCTTCAAGCTAGCAGTTTCCAGAATATCCTGCAGAAGTCCCACCAGCCAATTATGCACTTCATGACATATCCTCTCTCTTCACCATCACTTCACTTCATGCACTGCCACATCACTCAGAGGATGGCATATGTGGATGCTTTTAACTTGCTTCCCTGCCACTACAGAAGTCCAGGGAATCTCAACACACCTCCTCAAAGTCACAGCCAGTCAAAATCCATATGGCTAGAATTGGCTCAGAAACCATGGTAAACCAAGCCTGTTCTTGTCTATGTCAAAGCTCAGCAGCTCAAACGTGCTATTTCAGGATATGCTGATTGCTAAACCCCAAATCAAGTCATCCCAAGCACCTGCTCACGTGGCAAAGGAGGCACATCACAAGTTCTCGATGTACAGGCAGTGGCTGAATCTTGAGCACAACGTAAGGGTAATAACCCAAGCCTTGCTCTCTCAGAAAGGTGAATGTGTCAGTCCAGCACGGTACAAATGGCACAGTTACTCTGTGGGAGTTCCCACACACCTCTTTCAGCCCAGTGACCATCCCTGCAGCCCACCAGGAACCATTTTGTCCAGGATCTTTTAATAGATGCAGAAACATGAATTGCTCCTGTACAGCAGAATCACACCTAAAGGTTTTGGGCAACCAAGCCCAGAGACATCTCTGTGGTCCATGGAAGGTTTTACAAAAACTGTTCAGTTGCTGAGTCAATATTGGCACATTCCCACCAATGGACAGTCCTGGAAGCAGGGTGGATGGGTTACCATCATTTGAAGTGTGCCACTAAACACTGTTCACAGAAGAGCTGGCCAAGAGGGTGCTGAAAACACTGATGGCAGCCAGCAGCTTGTCAACACAGAGTTGTGATAACAGGAGCAGGCCTGCACTGATGTCAGCCATGGCTAGTTCCCCCTGGAACAAACAGGGCTCCCAGGGGATTGCTCCACCCCCAACAACAGCAAGCAACTCTCTAGCCTACCTAAAAGATCCAGAGATTGCCACCATTGCTGCCAAAAAACCCTCAAGGCAAGAATTAAATTTCTCCATCGCTTTGTTCAGCATCAGTATTTGCAGCACAGTTTTCAGTTACTGTATCCCAGATTTTATCTGATGCAGGTAATCTGCTCACAGGAAGATATTTCAGCTGTTTTAGACAAGGGAAACATTCAGTGATGCCACGAGGAGCAGCACAGGTGGTTTTCCCAGAACATTATGAAAAACCCTCCTCACACCCAGATGACTAGAAATTCTTTGTAAGCTGAAAACAAACCCCACCCTGTACCCAAAGGGCCAGGGAAAGCACATGTGTCAGCAGCTGAGGAGACAGCAATGAACACAGCCTCTTCACCACGGAGATGGGAAGGCATCAGGCTGCACTCATCTCCCTACCAAAAATTCCAGCCCTTAGTCAACACTCTTTCCACTTGGACATTGGCTGTCAGGCAGTCAGCACTAGAGATTTACATCTTCAAAGCTACAATCATCAAGAGGTTTTAATAGTTAGATTCAATTAAAGCTCTTTCCTCCTTTAAGTATGTACAAACTGAGATGTGGCAACATTATGTTAATACTGAAGAATCAAAGTCAAAATTGCTGGGAAACTTTTGTTGGCTGAGGCACAGGACATATTTTGCATGTTAGAGAAAGCTACTCCATATTCTAACTCACTGTTTAACATGACATTAGTTATGAGATTAAAAAAATATCACATCAACAAATACAGAAAAGGCTGTAGCAGGCAGCTCCCTCTCCATTACCATTACATTTGACAGTGGTTCAGCTGCTGCACCACATCCTGGTCTGATCTGGAGAGGAAGGGAAGTGCTCAGAGTCAGAGCAGGCAATTCAGCACATATTCCAACCTTCTAATCCTTTTGGGTAGGGTGCTAGGGAGCTTTGGAAAGCACAGCTGTGATCATTGATTGGATTTCTCAATGCTCTCACATGAACTAAGCCACAGATACCACAGCCCAGCTGACTTTGCTCCCCAGACAAGCAGAAGTAGAGGAACAGTGCCATGTGTCCCCAGTGCCACTGCTCACACTATTCTCCCAGAGGCCAAGAGTCCCCAGCTTTGATTCCTTAAGAATTTCAAATATCGCAAGTATTCCCAGAACAATGGATACCCCAAGAGAGGGAACATCCGGACTAAACCCAGCACTTTCTGGAACACTTCATTTCGGGAATTGAGCAGGCCATTTGACAAAGGAGCCACTGTGCAGGCTCCAGCTCTGAAATGAAAGAGCTCAACAAATCCCAGGCAAAAACCTCAACAAAACCCAGAGCCTTCTCCAAGCGCATCTGAGGCTCCAATATCTGTGACCTACATAGCTTCCAGCCACCACCAAGTCTTCATCTTCACAGCTTGGTGTGCTTTTCCTGGAGGCTCCAAACCACCATGCACCTAGTTCACAGGCCTGAAGAGTCCCCATAAGCTCTCAAGTTCAGAGCCCAGACCACTACTTTGCAGCCACAAATATGGGTAGCAAGGTCTGCATTCATGGGTGCAGAACCTGTTTGCCCACGCTCACCTGGTCCCTCCAGCCTGCAGAACCTGCCATGAAGGTATTCTGAGGATCCGAGACTGTAACTAGAAAAGGGACACAAGGGAGTGGTGAGTGCAGAGCCACATCCATTGAACAGACTCAGTTTTACACAACAAAACTAAAGCACTGGCTTAGTCACGCTGTTCGCATGCCATGGCACTCACTCCCTTCTGTCCTGGAATTCAGTATGTGACAAAGACTCCCTGGCCTTCCAAGGAGGGTCAACAGTAACCCCCAACCTCCAGCAAAAGCATTAAATGTCACTGGAGCGTGCCCTGCTGCTTTCAGGAACCCACTCACCACAGAACAGACCACTTTCCTGCCTTGGAAGCTATGTGCCAAAAGGCTTCTTGTCTTCATGTCCCATGTTGCTTATATTTATTCCTGCTTCCAAACAAGTGATCTTCTCTCCCTCCACTTCTTTCAGCTTACCCCTTGTATAGCTCCAACTACAAAGTAAACAACAACCACACCAGATTGAGAAGTCTCAGGGTGTTCTGCAGGATATTCCAAAGAGCTTCTTCCCAGGACTTCACCTGTAAACACTAAGTACCAACCAGACTAAGCAGAGCTTTCAGCACTGGTATTTTTCCTTCTCCTCATTTGCCTCACGACACTAAGTGGGAGGGTGTCAGTGGCAGGGTAGGAAGCAGGTAATGAGTGATTTAGAGTGGCTTGAAGGCAGCGATGAGAACGATCCAGTCAGAGCATTCTGAAGGTATCCCTGCAAGAGACAGTTTACCAAAGGTGTTTTTGGAAGAAGCCACTCCTTGCTGAAGCACAGCTATCTGAACTTCCTGAAAAACAGTGTTTACTTGGTCTCCCAGAGCCAGAAGGGCCTCCAGAGCCTGCTGGAAGACACAACACAGCGGCCTTGAAAGAAGCCTATCCACAATGCTGTGCTACCAGCTTGTGGAGGACACCCTCCAGAGGTTCAGCAAACTGGTGCTTGGGCCATTGCTAACCATGTCCATACCCACCTCTTTCCCCTTTCCCCCAGACTGTCACAGCCCAGAAGGAAGGACAGCTCTAAAGCAAACAGGCCACATTCCTCCTGCAAGGGAAGGATGCAGTGAGCAAACCAAACTGCTCCTTGCAGAGACTTTCTTACCCAACCAAGGATAAAATGGTTTTGGAGAAAACCAGCTTGGAGTTTTTGAACAGCTCCTGGCAGTCAGAAACTGACCTCACCCCCACAATACACCAAGGGGAACAAGCTGCCATCAGCTCTCTCTGAAAAATCCCACCTCTACATTTTTCCAAAAATCCCAGCCAAAGCAGACACTCCAAAGACTGCCCGAGGCTGGAGTCAGTCCTCAACTTGGCCATCTCCCCACACTTGGCCTGGGAACAATTTTAGGCTTGGAACGCATTACTGCATTCAAGCAGCCACTCCCTGTCATGCCAGTTGTCCAACCCTCCGACAGGCTGAAGGATGAAATTCCTAGGAGCAGCAAAATGCCAACCTCCGGATGCAGTGCTTTGCAGGGCAGTCACCAGGTCAGTCTCTGCCACATTCAGCTCAAAGAGATTGCTGAGAACAGCTACACCACCCTGCTGACCATGTCAGCTACTCAGGGTTAGTCCAGTGAGGGCTTTCACCTGAAGTGGCCTTGTGAAACATGAACCACCAGCCAAAAATAACCCAACTGTCATCACAGACCCAGAGCAGCACTGGACTTGTGGGGCACAGCAAGGGGCAGTCAAGGAGCAGGTCTCCAGCTATCTGCTCAACAGATTTGATTGCCAGGAGGACCCTCCACCAGTCAGAGCATGGCAAGGTACACCAAGTCACGGTGCCTCTGGGAGGGACATGGCAGGAGGGACACCGCTCTGTCCTTGTCACTCCAGTGTGAAGCACAGAACACACCCAAGCACAGACCCTCAGAACATACAGTGGTTCCAGCACCACCTGTAAGGGGACTGTGCACTTGTGTGCATGTCTGTGATATCGCACTGGGAAACAAGCCTGTTCAATCCCTGCTTCTACATTTTCCTGGAAACCACTTCCAAGAAAACATTCAGGTTGTTTATGTACAGTTTCAGAGGCACAGTTACAGTTACAGAGGCACAATTTCAGAGGAAGCACTGCCCAGTCAAGTTTCTTAGATCTGGGACATATTAGAAGACTTAAGACAGACACATTGGATGCTGATTGAAGATGAAGATCAGTGGAACAGGATGTCTCTACTGGAGATCTCCTCTGTACAGCTCTGGCAGCCAGGCAGGAGGAACACTGTGAATGTGCTGTCAGGAAGACACTGATGCAGCAGGGAGAAGGGCTGTCATGGTGAAGTAAACAGGGAGTGCTGAAACTCCCACGGCAGCCCAGGCTAATGGAGATCTAGAGCACATGCTGCAGATATAATTTTCCTCCTCAATATACCTAAAGACTGTTCTCAGCTCTGTCACTGTATGACAGCAAGAGGAAAATCTCCTTTATCCCCCAACAGCCTTTCCAAAGCCCAAACCAACCACAAATGCTTTTGAAGATAAATTAACAGTCCTGTGGCAAGTGAAGGGGTGGGACAATACCAAGTACATGGCTTTAATTTTCATGTCTGATTTCTATTGTCTTCCAATGGCACAAAGCTGGTGAACAGCTGGCAGCTCTTCTGTGCCTGAACCCCAGTCCAAGGGGGCTGGTTCACCCCCAGAAACATGTGAGGCGCCCAAAGGGCTCCCTGCCATGCAGCCACCCCCCCAGAGCCCCGACACTGCCTGCAGGAATGGGGCTCCACCTGCTCCAGGAGCATCACAGCACGTGCTGGAGGTGCCAGCTGCACTGGGACCAGCCTTCTGTGGCCTTCCAGGGAGGCACAGTGGCTAGGACAGCCCTTCTCACACAACACCCATGCTCCACATACCAGGGCTGGTATCTCCAGCACCATCTCCACACCAAGAACAAATCCAACCTTCAGGGATGCCCCAGACATCCAGTAGACACAGGATGCCTGGGAGATGACAGCAGACAAGCTTCATACCTACAAGCCGAAGGCTTGAGATGGTGAAAAAAACCTTTGTATTACAGCAGCCATAGGAAAAAACTTTCAACCCCCTTTCAGCAACAGATTCAGTTCTATTTCTTTAGCTGTAACCATGACACACAGCACAGTGGAAGAAACAAAACAGTAACATGTTATTTTGGATACTGCTTTGTAAACAAATGTGTGGCCAGTTATCTAATTGTGGGAACACTGATGTGAGTAGGCTTGGAGCAGCAGAGCACTCGCAGGGTTATTTCACTCAGAGCATCTTGCATCATCTCCATCAGGAAATTTCCAGGGAGTGCAATGTCAGCAGCTTGTGCTGTAATACACCTGGGAGAATCTGTGAGGTGCCATCTCCCTTGGGTCCCACAGGACTGTCCCCTCCCACTCCAGCCACTAACAGACACAATCACGAAGATAGTTACAGGAGGTATTTCCTCAGCTAATTGTTAATTACATTAATTGACAAGAGATCTGACTCAGCTGCTATAGAGCCTCATGGAAGCTGGGCTTCCTGTTCCTTGTAGCAGAAATGCCTTCTCCATGGGGAAAGGGTGTAGCAATAGCTTTGAGTCACCTTCCAGACACAGCAGGCCACCACTCAGACAGGATTTATGTTAGGACAGCCTACTGACTGCAGTATGATCTGTCTGCCCTGGTAGCTTCAGACCAGGCAGTCATTACTGGGAACACTTTGAAAAGCTGCATACACTCACTCAGGCACCACAGGGCACTACATGGAAACAAGCAGCTACATTAAAGGTAGGTCTTCTGCACAAGTTAACATAGTGTGAGGAGATCCAGGAACAGAGGACCACAATCACTATCAGTGAGATCAAAGGGAAGGCGGAAAGAGGAGGCCACGATTAGATGGCTGGCCCAAGACAGGATATCCAATCAGTCACACAGGGCTCACTTGCTCCACTGCCACAAGAGTGTCACAGCCACAGATCTGAAATACAGAACAGAACACCCCCAAAGCTGCTGTCCGGCAGGACACACACCTGGCACAGCAGCCTCTCCCCTCCGGATTCTTCAGTTTGAGAGAGTTTCAGAAGTGCTCCCTGCTCAGAATTCAGGGACAGAGTTCAGTGATATGGCAATAAAGAAGCAAATGCCTCAATACAACTCTTTTGGGAGTTTTGGATAAGTAGTGAACTCTCCACAGGTGCACCACCGCAGCCCAGTTCTGGAGGCACAGATGTACACACACACTATATCAGTGAGTATTCAAGAATGCAATGGGCAGCTGAGTACTCACATCCAAACTAAAACCACCCTGCAATTTATTGCCTCCAGTCTGAGCTTTCGCTTTGCTCACTTTTTCAGTGATCTTAAGGAATGAACATATTAAAAGGAAATTTTAACAGAGTATGAATTCACGTGATCACTGGAAGTCTTGCCTTACCAGACTACCTTTTCTTCCATCCATTACATCCAGGATGCCTGTCCTTTGCCTGTCCAGGCAGACTAGAGCAGTAGTCCTCCTTATTACCACACTCAACAGAGAAAAGCACAAACAGCACTTCTTAAAGCTAGAGATGGTGTCCCCTGAGCAAATGATCCTGCATTTCCTTATCCTGGGTGTTATCAGAGAATGCTCCCAAGAATCTGACTAAGGAGAGAACTGCTTTATGGTTTAATTCAGCAGCCCCTGCCAGAACAAACAAATGTGCCTTAGGCTTTGGTTCCTGCACATCAGACATCAGGAGTCTCAAAATACTGAAACTATTTGACAGCTGCATTAGATTTCCCATATATAATATATATCCTCTGTGCAATAGGATCGAAACAGTCCATAGTTCAGGTGTGCGTGTGAGAGCAGTAAAGTGCAAAGAGCACTGCAGTGGATTAATAATTGCTTCTAAAGTTGGAAAGCTCTCAGTCTGACCATGCTAGGTATAAGTCAGACTCCATCCTGCCATGCCCCACTGGCATTGTGCTTGTGCAACCCTTGGACAGAGAGGGATATTGACCTCTTGGTTCCCTGAAGGTGCCAGGGAACAAGGTGGCAAACTGAGCAAACCAGAAGGCACAACCAGAAACTGTGGAGGGAGACACTTCAAAAATCCCCCAAAAGCCATTACGTGTAAGTTTCCCCACATTAGGATGACCCAGCTGTCCCCCTTCCCATCCCTGTCCCACTTACTGCCAGTAAGCACTGCAGGGGACTCTGTGCAGTCCTCCAGGATGAACAATGAGCACCTCAACAGAGGTGCAATGCTGCTCCTCAAGGCCAGACACACAACCGCAGACTCAGCACACACAGCAGAGCAACTGCCCTCTGAGGAGCACCTACAAAGCTGGAATAACACCACTTGAACAGAGTAATTCCCAGTATGTTTGAGAGCACTGGCCCACATTCTCATGCCCTGGTACCTAGAAGGATACCAGGCAGCAACTCAGATGTGTTATTAAGCACTCTGCTTAATCAATACTAGAAAAATCAGACGTCCTGATCAGAAACTCCTGATTACAGAAATTTATTTGCATATTTTATCAGTGTGACTTCACCATAAAGACAGCTAGGAAATTTATTCATAAATCTCACCTGGAAGATGAAAAAGGAACTTTAGTTTTTAGATACTGGAAGATGCAGAAACTGTGCAGAGAGATTAGAGTTCCTATATGCACAAGTTCTACTGCAGAACATGCAGAGGTCCCCCTTCAACAGACACTGCTGGTCTACTTCCTTCCCAGACTTTTGACTGTAGCTACATGGAAACCCCAATGCTGTTGGTTCAGTACTTAAGAGGTGCAGGAAAGCAGCAACCAAAGGATTTGCCCATGGAGTTCAGAGCTGCAGTCAGTGCTTCCCAGCAGAAGAAGCTTCCCCGGCAACCTTCCAAGCCTGTTCACTGGACCTCAACACATTACATAAGGCAAACTCCAAATCAAGGCAGCCATAAGCACCACATTCCAAGGTCAGGGCCAGCTTTGGCAGGAATCAGCTGTGGCACAGATGGACAGGCCTGAAGAACCTCTGTACATGAAGCCAAATGAAGAGCAGCCACTGACCCTTCAAATAGTATCTCCTAAGTAGCACAGACCAGCTTCCTTCTGAAAACATTCACTGTCCATGAAAACATCAAAGGACTTGTAAACCTGGTCACGGGCTGAAGTTATGGCTTCTAGGGACACAGGGCTGGAGGTTACATAGAGTTCCACAATGATTTGGTTTGGAAGGGACCTTAAAGTCCACCCAGTTCCAACCCCTGCCACGGGCAGGGACACCTCCCACTGCCTCTAGGGCCAGGTATACAGGCTCTCAAGCTTACCAGCTACTCCTGAGCTTCTTGCAATCCTGCAAACAGGATTAAGCACCAGCCAGCCTTAACACAGTTAAGTTGCTTTCAGGAGCACAGACCAAGTGATGCCTGATAGCACTACCAGCTGTGCTTCCCTCCGAGCTTCAACGTTTCTCACGGTGTTGCACAACCCATTGCACACCTAAAATATGCAAATACTGACACAGAAGTGATTCACAGGACTGAAGCATGTCACTGGCTAGACAAGGGGATCTCTAAGACTGAAAGCAGCCAAGTGCCACCCTTGTCCACTCTGTGCTTGCCCCACATGTGGCACCACATCAGCACACAGTGCTCAGCGTGAGTGTAAAGAGCACAGGCAGACCTTGGCTCACCCAGGTATCTTCCTTCTGCTGAAGGGTTAGAGAAGCATGCACAAGACCAAGCAAATTCATTTATCTTCAAACCAGCAGGAATGACTCTGTTGTCTTTTGCTCTCTGACCAGCAGTTATGAACAGACACCACAAAAAAACCCCAAATTAAAAAAAAAATCCTACTCTGTAATTCTGAAGCTTGGCAGCTTAGCCAGGTGAGAACCTAAGGCTTCCAGACATTAAGTAATTTCACTTTTAGTCATCTGCTTAAGAGCCTCCATCTCTGGGTGAAGCTTGCAGGAGCTGTTACCCATACCCAGGTACACACAGCCATGGCTGCAACAGGATCAGGCAGCTCTGGTTTCACAGTCTTTATCAGAGATCACACGTAACAACAACAACAACGTGATTTTCTCTCCAGGTCCTGGCTTGTAGCAGGCAATCTGCTGACTTACAATCTGAACAAGCACTCAGTGTCACAACCCTGAACCAGCTCCTGCTGCAGGAATGCCCAAAACTTCAGTGCTGGAAAAGTGTCCAGACAGACTTGTTGCAATTTTCAATTTATCTTTCAGGCAGGAATGCCACTTCTCTCTCAAATATATTTTGCAGAATTATTCTACAAAAATTGTCAGTGCCCACACACTTTAAGTCTGGATACTCCACACCATCCTAGGTGGATAGGTGACCATCTTCTACAAAGACAGCTTTTAAAACTTGCTTGAATGACAGGTCTGAATTTCAGAGAACTCATCAGACCACCACATTAATTTGCAGAATAGTAGGTTTTATGTTTCTGTTCTGATCCTCAAACACTCATCCTAGCTTGTTTACACCTCAGCTTTTCCTCCTTTTCCTTTTTCAGAGGCCAGCTGAGCCCATCTGAGGGGTTCAAGACACCTGCAGGTACTGAGGGAAGGGGTTTGGCAGAGGGGAAGAGAACATCACAAGGTTAAAACACCCGCACTGCAATCTAAGGTGGTCAGTGCAAGCAAGAGGCTGCAGACCAGGAGGCAGGAAAGCTGGTGCACTGGCACTTGCACAGCTGTGGCAGAGGACAGGGTCTCTGCCTCTCCTAATCTCCTGCTCCCCAAAGCAGCACAACGCTGACCTCATTTTCCTTTGGCTTTGTAGCAGCAACCACGGAAAAAGCAACACCCAGTGATGTGCCACTCAGAACTCCTCCCATCCAGCCCATTCCAGAGCCGGATAACCCCACTTCTCACCTGCACAAGATACCTGCAGAAGCAACAGGGAAAGGAGAAGAGGCTCCAGGCTCCCCCCCCACAGGACCATTAGTTCAGTCAGGTTCTTCACATTTTTGAGAGACAGGTACAAAAGCAGCTGCTGACACTCACAAGAGGTACTGCATCATCCAGAGCCCAGCAGTGGACACGGAGCAGTGGTCAGGTTATTTGATGACATTGCCAAAAGTCATCGCTGGCCTAAGAACAGAGCAACCGAGGCCATCGGATCACAGATTCATCCACGGAATTCTCCCCAGTTAACCCCTTAGGGCAAAAATTCGGGAGATAAGGGACTCCATGGAGTTTTATCCTGAAAGAATAAACCACTTCATAGCAACTTGCTCATGTATTAAAGGAATTTAATGGGGCTAACTGTTTAGACAAGCACATGACTAAGGACAGAACTAGTTTCCCTCTAGGAAGCAATCTATTCATAGCCTTTAATGGAAATCTCTAAATACTTGGGAATTAGCTGTTTTGGTGCATTAAGGGAAACTTCATCTTCCCCTTCCCATAGATGAGGTAGTCTTCTACACACACTGAAAATGGAAAACATGCTAAAATACAGCTGAAGTTACAAACTGTGCAGTTTGTAGCTGAGCTTTTAGCTCCTTTCCTGAACAGCAGATGTCTGCCCACTGCAGTTGTAGATGATGTCAATCTCAGACCTTCATGCACTCATTTTCTCCTCTACAGTAACTAGTGCTGAAAGTCAGAGTCAAGTAGCCTTGGAACGGGCTGTTCAACAGACCTCGTGGCCACCAGGGACAGGCAAGCATGAAAACAATTCCTCTTCTCCATGGTTTAAAACTAGGTAAGTAATGGTCCACCTTCGCGAACAAAGAGCCGGGGAAGGTCCTTACCCGCATATGCAGACAAGGCCTTCGAGCCTGCGCAGTGGATTTTT